>VZRS01014314.1:108394-334786 GCA_013398055.1 Ifrita kowaldi
ATGTTCTTTTGATCTTTAAGGTCTGGCTCTTAGATTTTGCTTTCAGTAATGGAAGTCATCCCAAACTCTGAGATGGCCAGCAGAAATGGGGTGGTGAGTTGAGCCATTTCTTTGGCTACGGATTTTTCTTCCCTGACCTTTACCCATCTTGGGATTTCCGGGAAGAAGCAACAAACCACAGGTAACTAGTAATTGAAATTACTAAAGTTACTAAATCTGACATGTAAACATGACAGAAGGAAAGTTAAATGCTTTCATCTTGTTAGTTTAAAATTAAGTGGTTAAGGATAGAGTGGCCTGTGTTAGTTGAAAAGCAGATCTTGCAGCTCAGAAATTAAATCCTTTCTTTTTTTTATGTTTGTTTTTTTTTTTTTCTCCTGAAGATGTCCTTGTTCAGCACTGTGGAGAAAAACTTTCCTGATATTCAGATGAAACCTAGCAGAGAAGGGGCACTATACCTTTCTCCTTGCTTTGCACACTTCCAGGAACCCTCTGAACTGTAAAACCTCTCTGTGGCTGCCCGTCAAAGTGTGTTGCCTTGCTACAACCTTTACCTTGCCTCTCCTCCTTTACCTTGCAGTGAGCCCTCAGCCACAGGAAGTTCTGTTTGAAAACCTGTGAGAAGAAAGAAAAAAAAGAGGAAAAAAAAACAAAACAGGAGTGTGGTTTATGAATTTAAAAGAGAATTGCAGTTATTATCTCTTTAGGCCAAAATAACAATGTTAATGTCTGAGATCCCAAGAGCAGCAGACTGACCTGAAACTGCCAGCCTCATTCTCACGTTCAATTACACACAGCCTTGTTTTCCTTACTTCCATAGTAGGGACTATTCAGTATGCAGATGCATGAAGCAGCATAACACAGTATGAATAGACATGGGCTTAGACTCTGCTGTTTGTACTCATGATGATTAATATTGTACTAGAGCTGTGTGAAAAATGGATTTTTTTTGTTTGTCAGCCAACAAAGTAAACAAATGGGGAGAAATTGGGGACTGAATAAATATTCAGTTCCAGCCTATTTTTTTTGCCTCCATTTATTTATCTTTAAAAGAAAAATTTGTTTGAAGACACAATTTATAAAGAAACACATTAAAGTATTCTGTGTGGAAAAAGACAAAAAGGAAAATACTTTCTTCCTTTGTGAACTCAGTTTCTTCAGGCAGTCTGTATGTTGAAATCAGTTAATTCATGAGTCAAACTTCAATTATCCTGTGATTTTTGGTGCTCAGCAGCCTGCCTTTCTCAGAGGCTCTCCTGGGGCAGCTGCTCCCCTGCTGCTGCCTGCAAGGGCCCCCTGCTCTCCCAGGCCAAGCTTTTGGGCATCCTGGGGCAGCTGGTGAAGCACCTGCTCCAGGCAGAGCAAATCAGCCAGCAGCCTCTGCCTTGTGCTGCAATAGGCACAACATCAGCCCCTTCTGGTTTAATTCTTCCTTAAATATAACTTCTTTAACAGCCAATGTGTGCCATCAGCCACAGACCCTGCCAGTGCCTGTCTCGGCATCCTCTCTGTTACACCATGTTCCTGAAATCTTGTGATCTACCTATGGTGGCAGTCTAAAGTCCTTTCTACCCAGAATCTAAGTGCTTCTAGGCGTGACAGGTGTGTGTAGAGAAATATTTGCTTCAAGTGTAGCATTTCTTACCTTTTGAAAAAACAAGGAAATTAGCAAAGTGCTTCTTATCTCCCACCCACAGAACTTCTACCTTTTAGACTCCCTACAATTCAGTTCAAATTGTTTTACAAGCTTGCTTAAAGACAACTTAACTCATTTGGAAAAATAATAATTAAAAACACAAGAGGAAAGATTAAAGATAGAATCAAAGATAATAAAAAAGGCTTCTCTGACAACACTGGCAACAAATATAGGTGAATAGGTCTTGGGCCCCTGTCATCTTTCCTTCTTGCTTCATTTCACAGCTCAGTGCACTACATCTTCTCATCTCACTGGTGTGAGATGGTCATTTAAGGGTCATTTTGAACACAGTGTGCAGTTCTGGATATACGACAATTAACAAAACACCTGCTCTAAACAACTGTGCTAATATGCTCAACACATCCTATGAGCATTTCATACAGCTCTCCTGCTTTTAGCTGGCAGTATGTAGTCTGCTGATTGTAAATTTTCTTTGCTGGACAATGTAAGGGACAATGAGTTGCTGTTTACCTTGAGAGCAATCTGCTTACAACTTCCAACATCACTATAGGTTGCTAGGGACTTAAGTGTGCAGTTAGGATGAAGGGAAGGACCATCTTTAGCTTAGGAAAGAAACATTGGCAATTTCATCAGCTGTAAAACATACTCTGTACTAATTGGCACACTAGCATCATTCAACAAAGCAGTATTTTGCACTGAGAGAAGATATTGTGTCCTCAAGAATTCTGCTGAGTGAAAGACATCACAAGAACCAACAATGACATAGATAGTGAGAAATGGCTGGTGAAATCATTGCAGAGGGGCTGATACCTCGTTTAGCTCACGACTTTTTATTCTCTACAAGATTTGATCCCATTTGCACAAGTATATAGGATGTACCTTGTAACTTCTCCAATGCTGGTTTGTGTAGCTCCCCTGAAGCAAATGGTAAAGAATGGAACCTATGGTTTTCTATGCATGAGATGTTAAACTTTGTACTTTTTTTCTTCCTTTCTCATAATTTTGTATTTCATAGTGTTCACAGGTTTGGCCTACTCGTGTTTATCTGTTCTGTTACTTTTGGGTTTGCTTTCTGTGTCATCTCTCTGAATTGAATCGAGTTGGTGTTCCTTGTTACTGCTGATAAAATCTTCATTATTGCAAAATGAATTTCAATCTACAATCTTAAAAATTTCATAGCTGGCTACATGCATAAACACATAAACACCAGACACCACTCCTGCTGCTAATTCATAAGGCTGCATTGCAAATACAAGCGAGCAAATATAGGCACAGCTGACGACACAGGATCACAGGGCTCTCTTAGGACTTCCTCCAACCACTTTGTGACACAAAATATCTTCCCCTTACTTCTGAACATCCCAGTGAAGGAAACTGTTGGCAAACAGCGCTGCTCTTGGTGCCTTCAAGATTCAGTTGTTTTGTTCTTACTGTTTTTTACTTGCCTGCTGCCTCGCTAGCCTGCTTTGCAATGAAACATCACTAGTTCCTAATAATCTACAGGGCATGGAAATTATATCGCATGGTTGGTGATTACTGGAGATGCCAGATAATGATAGATCTTCTGCTGATCTGGTTTTTCTCTACACATTCACCTTCATTCATGTGACAGGGCACTCACTCCAGCAGCTTATACTAAGAAAAAGAAAAGATGAGGCACTCCAGGTTTGCCAAAAATCGGTGCTTCATTTACTAGAGAGACAAAGGAAACTGAGAGTGCCCTTGTGGGAAGCTGACCCCAAACACTTGCACTTCTTCCTATTGCTGTTCCCCTGCCCAGCAATGAGAGAAATGGAAGGTCTTGAAGGATCTTCTTCCCTGGCCTGGCACATGTTGAGCACCATGGTCGCATGTCCTGTATGCATTCTGTCCCTGCATAGTTTTCTTTTTGACTGCCGGGCAGGGGGATTTATCAAATATATGATCCCTAAAGAAGACTGCCATTTTTATTCCCTTTCAGGAGTAACCCAAACCACTAAATTTCTGTGCTGTAGAAAATATTCTTCCAAAACTTTGCATCTTGCTGATGGGATAGCTGATCTTTCCATCACAATCCTCTTCAAGAGCTTGGTTCTGTCTTCACAGTCCTTTCTTATTCTTGCAGAACAGGTTTGACAAAAAATTACAGCCCCCATCATCAGTTGAGAGCTTGATGCAAAGTACAACAAACCCAATTGTTCAAAAGATATTACCATTCTAAGTAAAAAAAGTGCACAATTTTAATATGGGATCATATACTGAACTTGCAACACACCTTCTTTATTAAAAAAATAAAACACATACAACTAATGGTGGCAATAATGGCAAAGTTGTCTTCTATAACAACCAGGTTTAATTGTTCATTCTGACATGCTCCAGAACTCTATTAAACACAGATTACTCAGGACTGAATAAATGAATACAAAGTAAACCGGTCCACTGCTCTGCAGATATCACTGGAAATAATGAATTACATCATTTCATGAAAATGCATAAAGGGCCAGGGAAGGTCAAGAGCTTGTTATAATTTCACGTTGACCATTTCTACTCCAGTTTGCTTGAGTATAGTGTATCCTGGAAATGCCTTATTTCTTGCATGAGAGGTCATTGTATTCTATAGACTGGATTTTCTTCCCTAAACAAGGATTTTGTATAATTCAGGTGGCAGGCTATTTTCTTTCACAGGTTTTAAAATTCAAGAGCCCATATTTTTTGCTAAGACTCTTATAAAGTGATTTTTTGTTGTTTCTCCTTAGGGTAGTGATTGATTTTCCTAAGAACACACAGCAGGAGACATACATTCACAAGCAGAGGGAGGGGGCATGGATTGTGTAACATTTGCACTGTTTTTCTAGGTTATTGTTCTTGCAGCACCTTGAGATCTCTAATAGAAGAAAGATGCTATTTTGTTAGAGAACATGCAGTGACAGTAACCATTGCACTATTGCTTTTAGAATTTACATATAAAAATTCCACTGAAAAATTATCAAGGATTTCTAGGTTGCGCTTTGGCAGATTTGGTTAGTTTATAAGAGAATGCCTAACGAAACAAACACACCAACAAAAAAGGATACCATGCACGTTACTGCCTTATGTCCCAATAGACCCTGCACAGCAATTAAATGGGTAATGTTCTGTGAAAGCACAGAGTATACAAATGATTCACATGAATGGTGTGTGTTTTACTAAACCCATCAACCTTCTTGTTCAGTCCAAGGGACAAACTCGCATTTCCTGTGGTAGCCCAAATCTCTGATTGAATAGATACAGTGTCCTTTTCCCTTTGCCCATGTTTTGACATTTCTGGGAGCCCATGAATTTGAGGGTTATTAAATTCTGGAAACAAAAAAAACACAACCTGCTGCTAATGGCACTAATGCTCCCCCATGGAATATCTGCTCTTTAATGCATTTAGGAAAGTATTGAGAACTCTAGAATATGCCATGTAAGGTTTTCATGAGGTTGGAAGCAGGCCTTTCAGATAACCATTTACAGATGTGTGTCAAATAAAATCAAGAGCCCAAACCGTTGCTTTTCCTGGGAATATGACTGTAAGTTAAGACTCAAAAGGCTCTTTAGAACTGTATACATAGGAGTTGATCCAAGGCCTCTTGAAACCATCAAAGCTCATTACTGGCAATGGAGACTCAATACCAAACTCCTACTTATCTGGGAAAATCTCTGTCCTTTTCTATTTTTACCATTTATATTTCAACAGCATACCAAGGCCCTACACTGAAAGCCTACAATCCCTAACTCAGCTTCCCAATGTACACCCACAGTCGGTGCCAGACAACTGGATACAGATTAGGTTGACTCTTTGAAGCTTTGAAACTCAGTTTCGGTGGGAGAACACCCAGTAAGATTTGCCAGCATGAGAAGTGATGTTCACTCTGCCCTACAGCAAGCGATCATCTCTTCCCCTAAAGAAACAAAAGGCTATACATTTTTGTAGCACAGATACCTCTTAAAAATGTAGCCAGATGCATTTCAGGGTCCATGGCTCTCCAGAACGGGGAAGGCGGCATTAAAACCCAACAAACAGAGCATAGGTTCACCAAAGTTATGTCAAAACATGCCTGGATAAAAGGGATGATCACACAGCCACAGCAGGTAATTCTCTGGTCTCTCAGGCCTCAGTCACTTCCTACCATTAGGGTTTAGGAGAAGGACTGAAGGAAAATTATATAGCACCTGCCTAAAACAGGAGGTCTTTGAAACTTCTGAAGCATCTGGCTGGTGATGAACCGTGTAATACACAGGTTTGTGTCCTGATGACAGTTCCAATGCTGTGACAGGGAAGATGAGTCAGATGTTAAACTGAAATTCACCTGTGCCAGGCTTCATGCTGCTGGACTTAATAAAGACACCACTGACTTGTTTACTTTCCCTACTAAATCTTTTACAATGCTTCCAGGGATGTCAGTGAGTGTACAAAGCCTTTCTTCAGGAAGTTATGTCAGTATTCTGGATGCAAATTTATGATAATTGTAATCGTTCATAAAGTTGTCTCTTCTGCATTTGCCATTAGCTACTATAAGCACCCTGGTGACTACTGGTAACTGCTGTATCTACAGGTTATCCAAGGACCCTGACACTGCTCCAAACTCTTTCTGTAATCCTCTCTCCTTCATAAAACTGTTTCTTTCACCCTTAATCAGAGAAACAAGAGGCAATTCAAAACTGGATTAATTATATGAACAAGTACAAAGTCATACAGTGAAAAAGAAGAAATCTGTAAGTGATCAAAAGCATTCCTACAATCTGGCATCCTTAATCTAAAGGACCCAAGTTATGTTTTTCTTCCCCCATACAGTATATAATGTATTTTTTAAAATAATTATAATCTCCCATCGTGTAGTTTTAAAGTGATTAATTACTTTATCCATACACAGTGGGCACACAAGCTCCAGTCATTAACAGCACCATGTGTTCAGTTCATGCCACAAATCTTTAAATAGTATTTTGGTCTGCACATAATGTCAGTGTTGTCTGTGGTGGCTTGTACAGACATTTGGCAGTCCTTGTTGGAAGACAGGCATTCTGCTCATTAATTTTCTAGCTGTTTATCAGTCATACTGTCAGGTCCCCATTATTTCAATTGTATGACTACAATAATTAGTGTCTTTAGACCTCCTTAGCCTTGCTCCAGGCTACGTGCTGACGTCTGCTGGGTTTAAAGTTTATTCCAAATGATTGTATATTTACTTGTCTCCCAGGTGTTGTATTTTTAATCCTTATGGGGGTTTTCTACCCACTTCAAACAAGCTTGCAAAAAGTAACATGCTCAAAGGAGCAGAGCTTCCAACTGAGGAAGCTAATTAGGAATTATCTGACATTATTATATTCAGACTCAGTAGCTGAATGGCCTGGTAGCAGTGAAGAAAATCACAGGTTATCTGGATGTGTAGAATGTCAATTTGCCAAAGGTGTTTCACTGACACTCAGAATATATCTCTTCATTTCTCACAATGTCATATCAGCTGAGTATCACACACATCTCAAACTGAGTATGTGTGTACCACAAAACTTGTCTTCTACCCCTGCAAAATACACACCAAGACACCAACAGCAAACCACGATTATATCAGATTGAACATATAACCACTAAAAACTCCAATTCTTATCTCTGTATGTTAATTATCAATTTTAAGGTTGTCATAACCTGAACTCTGACTATAAACTTTGGGCCACATCCCTGAACAACACTGAGAACACGAGAGTAGGCTGACTACCCAGCCATTGCAAATTCTGTATTTTGGGTATTTCCACAGTAGGAGAACTTACTCGTGGCAGCAGCAAGATCAGGTAATTGTTTGAGGCATCTCCCCCACAGCTGCTCCAAACATTTCCTGCCCAAGCAGCACCTGCCCTCGCTCCAGGCTCTGCTTTCCCAGCTGCACCCCAGCGCTTCCTGCAGCCCCTCCCCGTGAGGTGCCCTCAGGTGTCCCTCTCTCTTCAGCTGCAGCCAGGGCCAAGGATCCCAGCGCTCGTCCCACCTCAGCACTCCTCTGATGCCTTGGGTTTTAACGTTTGTATTTTTCAAATCCTGTACTGCCTAGTGTGTAACTCTAAAGTTTCTTGTGGCGTGTTAATTTCTGCTCTCCCATTCTAGGTAGACATAACAAAGCCTCTCCAGGCCTGCTCTCCAAGGACACTCAGACCGTCCAAGACCCAAAAAGTATAAACCAAAAGCCTCTAAAGGTGGGGGGTAAGCTTGGGGAAACTACATCATTAAACTGAAGCTTTAATTGGAGAATTAACCCTGATATGCAAATGAACCAAACCTATAAAAGTGTGAAGAACTCGAGACCTGCCGTCCATCTTGGGCTCCATCTTGGCAGTCGCCTCTGGCTCCCCAGGGTGTACCTTTGAAGGCCTTTCAAATAAATACCTACCTTTATTCCCTTATTCTTGTCTCGTCTCTGTTTTTAGGTGGCCACTTCAGGCATCACATCTTGGGAGCACAGAGTCCAAGCACCCCGTGCCACCGTGACTCCCGGCATCGAGGCTCCTTCTGGTGTGCAAAGGAGCTTTTAATCACTGGTGCGGGGATTCGGAGGAAAGCCCCACCAACATCCCAACATCCCCACGCGCTCTGGGAAGGGCCCTCAGAGGGCCCCTCACGGGTGTGGCCGGTGCTCGCTGGGGCCATGCCCAGTGTCCAGTGCCCAGTGTTCAGTGTCCGGTACTCAGTGTCCGAGGGAGCGGCCGGAGCAGGAGGGAAGCGGCCGCTCGCGGCCGTGGGGGAAGCTGAGGAAGAAGGAAGCACCTTGGAGTCTCCAGCTGGCACATCCTGCCAGTTAAAGCCAGTCCAGTATCCCGTCCTTCCAGCAGGGCTGCGCACTGATGCGCAGGGAGGCGAATGCTGCTGGAGGTGCGTGCCTGTTCTGCATGGAGCAAAAGCTTGGGATTTTTCCAGGCATAGCTTTTCCAGTGACACTGAGGGGTGGGAAGGCTGGCGCCTCACCCCTGGCCTGACATGGGAGCAGCCCCACGCCTTTCTTTCTTGAACAACATTTCTCAAAAACTTTCATAAGGAGCCGCTGGGCTGGGGCTGCCCAGGCTCCCCCGTGCAGCTAGTTCCACATTACATTTGGCATTTCTACTTTGGAACGATTTTTAGGGCTCACCAGTTCTGAAATAAACTTTGCTGGTCCACTGCTGAGCAGGAGATGATACTAATGAATAAAGTATGTTTGCTTTTCTATCTAGTATTTTTTTTAAATGATTTGTTATTACCACAAAAAAAGGAGAAGATTTTAAAAAATCAACCACCTGATATTAAAGGTTGTAAATTTAATTAAAAACATAGGAAGGAGAGAACTTAGGTCATTTTGCAGAAAAGGTGAAGTACAAAATAGCAGTGGGAGGCTTAATCTCATAAAAGCTCCTATCCAGCTCTAGACTAGCACTTGAAATGTTTCCAGAAGCTGCCTGAGTATGTGCTGTGGGTGTTTTCCGTTGTTGGTGAGGGATAAACCAGCAAAACATTGATATGAAGTGGATTAGTACTGTAAATATGGACAGTGCACTGTTCTGTTTAATTTTCCTTTATAATCAAAAGGCAAAAAGCAGCCATAAAAAATAAAATACAAAAACCCCCAAACAAGCAAACAAAAAAACCCCCCCAAAAACCCCACAAAATCAAACAAATACTAGAACCACCAGCCTTGCAGAGTTTAGAATCCTTGACATGTCACTTGACTGTCCATTGCAAGACAGAAAATACCTAAAAGTTTTGACAGCTGATTTAACTGGCTTGTTAACAAGCAGAAAGCACTGAGGGAGAGTCCTTTCCTCAATCTCTTCACTTCCAATTTCTGACTGGTTCCCTTTGAGTCTCAAATAAAATAATTTCTGTATAAACAAGTGCTAAAAAAATGTATTTGATTTAGGTTTTCAACTGAACATCAGAATTTACTTGCGTAAATATATAGTGGTAAAAAAGCAAAGAGGATGACTTTCATATTTTATCAAAGCAGATTCATGAGCATCTTCAGTGTGTCATTCTAAATATGGCACATGAGGAGGCAGGATAGCAAAAAAAGATTAGTATCTTATTAGATTCTAGCTGAGAAATTAACTCCTCAAACCTCTTTATGAACCTACACTCTATAAACAATAAATTTAGTGATTAAAATTATCTCTGATTTTGTTTATCCTCAAATACAAGAACTCCACTTATTTACATATAGATTCATTTTGCAACCTAATTATGCTTATCTAAATTCTACCAAATAAGTGCACCAGTTGATTGCATGTGTTTTAACCCTAGTTAACAAGGCTTTGTCTAATTGCATACTTGGATTATTTGCATAACACATTGAAATCTGAATGGCTTTCTCCCCCAGGTAATCATTTGGTACACAAAACTTGTCAGAGCACTGGAATTACTTTGTTCTTGAGATAACAATTTAAAAAAAAGCTTTATTATCTGCAATAAAAATAAAATGTATTTGAAATATATAAAAAGACTTGTAAGATCAGATGTAATTGATCAGAAATTGAAAATAATGTGCAATATCGAGCCAGCTTTTTTTCACTATAGTTGAATAGTACTTTGTGAAACTAGCAGGACTATTGAAGGGATAAAGTTCTATGCAGGACATGAGAGATTTTCATGCTGTAATACCAAGTGGAGCTGTGAAACTGTTGGAAAGCAGACATTACAAGCACAAGCAATGTAAGAAAGTATTCGAGAAAGCCTTCATAGTTAGTCCCTTTGCACAAAGGTAGTGACAGTATTTGTGTGTTACTGATAAGCACACTGACATGGCAAGCAAAGATTTAACAGAAAAAAAGACAGTGAAAGAAGCACTGTTTTAGTTTGTCATTAGAACACCGGAGTCCAGCTTTTCCCAGGGGATATCACCCTGTCCTACAGCCTGTTTTTGTTTCTGCTGAAATTAAAAGCAAGGCTGTCATTAATGTTGATATTATAGGTCAGTGGACTAGTGAACATAAAAGCCAGTGCTCTACACAAGTGTTTAGAAAGTGTGGGTTCAAATGGAAACTGTTTCTTCATACTCCTCCTTGTTCTTGAAATACAGCAGCATATCCAGGTGAAAACAGTCTGAATTCTATGAGAGCAAGGCTAAAAGTAAAATTACTTGGCAACAAAAAATACAGGAAAAAACCAGAGGTTTCAGCCCCTCAAATTGTTGTTGTGATTTGAGTAAAATAGATTCCAGAGCTGTGACAAGCCTGTTAAAAACTATGCTTTGCAAAATCAAGCTCAACCAACAGTGAACTAGAGAAAAAAATTTTAGGGTTTATATGGTAGTTGTTTTTCTTTACGTAGCACTGGAGGGAAAAACATCTGGAATTCTGTGTCATGTATTACATATTATGATGGTTTTTACAGTGTGGAAGCACATAGAACAATCAGAAAAAAACTACAAAGAATGGCAACAAAAATGGTGCACACAAAAGAAAATGAGATAAGTGAGCTAACACACAGGGAACTAAACTAATATATAGCTGGGCGAAGAGGAGCCTCAGGGGGGTCATGATCAAAGTCTATAAATACCTTCTACAGTCTATAAACACTTTCAAGGTAACCATAAAAATAAAGGATAGAATTATAAAACCTTAGAAGGTGGCAAGACAAGGATCAATGAAGTAAAGATAGACAGGGAAGAAGTCAATGTAAAGGTAAAATGTTGGGAAATATATGAACCCCAAATAGGCCTGGTAATTAGAAGCTGTCCCTACTCATACTCCAGAGCAGGATTTAAGTCATTGGCATTAATATTTTATAATAAATGAACCTCTAAATTTTGGGATGACTGAAAATAGAGTGGGCTTTTTGGAACCACTGTCTAGACAAAGAATTAAAATCACGGGTTTATTTTTAAATGTAATGATATGTTGCTTTTAAACACATAAATCCATTATGGAGTGCATGGAGTAAAGTAACAGATGCACACCTGAAAGTTATCTTTAAGGGCATTTCAAGAGGAGCAGCACAGTATTTGCCTTCCTGCCCAAATTTGTCTGAGGGGCAGCATCATACTCATTCGCACCTCTTCTTGTTTGTACTTTTGAGCTCTGCTAGACAGGCTGTATCCATAATCTGTAAAGATAAACGTTAGAAAGAATTTGAGAGAAGTCCTGATCCTATTAAAGTCAATAGCAAAACTTTGGCTGCAGTAGGTGCAGGAGTTCACCCTCCTGTTTGTGTTTCTCTGAAGGTACTAATTAATTTCATTATAATATTTGCCTCTTTAGGACATAAGGTTACTGAGACCTGTAGGAAAGCTTCTGCACTGCTGTACACTGGCAAAGGATGAGATGTCTGGCTCTATCCTCAGCAAGAGTAAGTGAAATACAGACGAGAAACTTCTGTTCTTCCCCTATCTTTCACCAAGACAAAGGTACATGGACCAAGTTTATGATTTTAAAATACATATATTTCATATATAACCAATGTACTCCCACTTTTTATTTGCTGAGGTAGTTTACTGGTATCCTTCAGAAGCTGGCAATTGTCTGTTCTTCTTTCATGAGCTGAGAGTCCTCAGGAATGCATGCAAAACCAGGTTTGCACTAGGTTGTGCTGGATTTGCTTTTTTGACAGTGACATGTATTGGTTTCTGACTTGTGCCTAGAGCCTACATCACTTCACTGGTGAAAGCTGCTCATTATCTCAACAAGAAGCAAACATTGGTAAAGTATTAAAATAAAAACTGATGGAGTTACTGAACACATGCATTTCACAGTGACTTCTATTGGAGATATCAGTGCACTTGCACTGTTAAAATATTAAAATTAAATGTGGCATGTCTCAAATTGGTGAGACAAATTAATGCACAATTTCAGTGAGTTGATCTTAATCTACTTCCCAAGTTCACCCTACCAGTATTTGGCAGAAATAGAAACTCTCTCACTCCCAAGCACTGGAAGGTAGGTGAACTACAGGCTCACCTGCTTTCTCCTGATCAGCAAATGACAGCTGCAAAACTACTGTTATTTGAAAGTGAGTTGGAAGGAGATTTGAAAAAGTATTAGCAATCTCCAGTGCTGTGAATAGTAGAAGTTAGAATAAGATTAAACCTTAAAGTAAAATAGTAAAGGAGGAAATGTAGAGATGAGATCTGGTAAAATACATCAGTCATTGAGCAACAATTTTTTAAAAAAAATCTGTGCTGTGATAAAAAGAATGGTTCTGCTCTGGCTAAACCTTTTTGCTCTTTTCTCAAATTACGTGTCAGAATGCAAATATTTACTTGTGCATCAGTCTTGCAATCTTCAATATTTTCAAAACATTCCCTTTTGAAACTAAACGTTAATTGTAACACTCTGTGATTTTGAGTGGAAAACTTTGGCTTAGATTGTCAAGCATTGGAAACTGCTTGGTAAATGCAGCTCCTTCCCAGCCAAAACCAAAGAAGTGCTGTATTGATCATGACTGATCAAGGTCAGTGGTCACCTACTCTCAAATTTTGCATCTAGTGACCATCAGTCGCAGAGGGTTCCAGGGGAGAACAGATTGTCAGAATGCATTCTAAGTCATTCTAAAGTTTTCTGTTCTGCTGGCAAAGTATTAACATAGTAATCGGTACAGTAAATTATGGCAGTCTGTATTTCGCAGTGAAGCAGGAAAAAACTCTCTTCTGAGAGAGGCTCTGACCACACCTCAGACGTGGGACTGGTGGAAGTCACCTATTCCAGATTACTTTTTCTAGGCTTCTTCATGATCAGACCAGAAGGATGTAATTCAGAAACCAAAGACTGTAATCACAAATACCAACATAATCAGAGGAGAATTGCCTAAGCCAATCCTGCCTCCGTTTTGGATGTGTTCTTAACTGTAGGGAACTCTTAAATTGTCAGGACTAGAAGTCTTAAACTGTGAATTTTTAGAGCATTCCATTCTTAAAAACACAATGAAAAGGAAAGGTCATACCGATCAAGGTAACAGCTTGATTTTAGTGCACTCTCCCAGCATGTGCCAATATTGACATTTTATGAAGACTTAGCAACAAATAAAATAAAATATATCCATGCTAAAGAATGACAGGAACATCAGACTTCCATGTGTAGGGGCTGGTGACTTAGAGAAACTTGGAAACACATATTAAAAACCACTCAATTAGCAAAGTGTAACCCCTGAAAGAGATGTGTTTATGGGGCAAACTTGGCCTGTGTTTAGATATAGGTGTATATTAAGGCCATAAATTCACACACTATATTTCATGAGGGTATTTTGTATCTGGACGTTTTTCCTGCTTGGGGTTTTGTCAAAAAAAGAGTGGCACCATTGGACAACAATTGGGAAAGCTCAGCAATAACAGTGTAATGGTGAGACTTCTTTAAATTGAGAGATCAAATGAAGCACTATTGTTGTATCAAACCACATATTTTTGAAAGATTCATTTGTGAAATGATTAAGTCCATCTTGTATGAAAGGTTCATGAACCTGGGTAAGATGTAACCTGGTAATGAAATGAGAAACTGGAATCAGTTGTCATGGTTTCCAGTGTTATAGCAACATTTCCATAGAGCTGCAGAGATAAAACCATTGAATATAGAAATTTAAATTACTTTCTTAAACAGTGACACTTATGAAAAGGATGCATTAGGAATAACCCTGGGGAAATTTCCTGATAAAAATTATTTTTATCATAGGATTTAATGATTCATGTTTTAATGTGAATGTTTATGTATTGTTTACATTAATAAATTTAAAAACACTATTGATGTTATAAGTCAAAATTGTAAGAAAATTTTCTGGTCTTTGCAAATGCGGCCATATATATATCAGTCTTCTTAAAAAACAAACTAATGACGTTGCCTGCACCTTTTTGAACAATGGAATTTTTTTTTTTTTTAACTGCCTCTTTTCAGATTTCTTTCTTAGAAAGTTGAAGATAAGCAAGATGACAGTCACATCAGCTTTGCTGAGCCAGGCTTTCTGCTTGATCTGGGATTAATATCTTAAGGAAATATTTTTGTTTTTATCAGTTTTAAGGTGTCTTCCACTTTTATCTACATTAGTTAATACCAAGCTAGATAACTAATACCACCCCAAAACTATATAAAACACTCTATCAGAAGGACATGGAAAACTCACATCTTCAGAAGTATGTGTTAAGGTCACCTGTCCAAGTCCACAAATCATACGGAAGTAAATATTTATATCCATTAGACCTAAACAACCCTTCTGCAACAAAATAAAGTAAAACCATTGTGCAGTCTTTTGAAGCATTTCAATAACCTTGTCTCTCATGGTGGTTGGATCACTTCAGAACTCCTCTGTAGATCCTTTCCATTCCACCTTTCTCTGTTTTATAGCTATGATTAGAACATTATTAGTAGTTTTGGAAATGATTATGAAGTTTCCTTATATTTACAAGTAAGTAGATACTTGCAAAGATGCAGAATTTATACAATTCCAGTATAGACCAATATTGATAAAAATAAGTCCATTTACACGCTCTGTGTTCCTTCATGAGGCTGATAAATTAAAATATGCTGAAAGCTATGCAAGGGTTTTATACTTAGGGAGGAATGTGGCCTGACTTGTAATTGTTCTTTGCAATTCTGTAATCAGTACCAGGAATAAAACACAGCACTGAGAGGGAAACACAATTGTCTTGAACATGTTATGCCTCTTTTTCCCTCACTGTAGGGAAGCATAAGTGCAGAAGAAAAGTACTAATCTAATATCTCTTATTAATCCCAGGAGGATACTTTGGTTCAAAACAAATCTGAGCTTGGGACATGAAACAAAGAGAAAATGATGCAGAAAATAAGAGAATGACTTTAAATGAAAATGCCGGACTTGTGGTAAAACTCCCACAAAACAAAACACAAAATAAAACCCCCAAAACATACCTAAATCAGGGACAAATTTGAAAACTGGTGTGTAGGGGCAAATTTTTTTACAAATCATTTGGGCAGGTTATTCCCTGTCCTGCCTAGACCCCTAATTTTTCAGAAAGCTCAGGAACAGTCAGCTATGGAAATCAATAATCTGGAAATCTTGGCATCCCAGGGGCTATGGAGAATTGTCTGTCTGCAGAGCTATACAGCTCATGCAGAGCTGGTCTGGGTTTCCTAAGAGTTGAAATCTTGCACCTCTCAAGCCCTCAACTGATATACCAAGAATCCTTCAGGAACAAGCAACGGCTAAGGCCACCTACAGCTCACTGGAATCTAAAAGTACAGGAAGCCTCACAACTCCTACAGGAAAATGAGACATCTGGGGGCATAGGGACATGGGCAAGCATCCCCAAGACTCCATGAGATAAACAAATATCTTAGTTTTTGACTCAGTCAGTTCTGATTTTTCCAGCACAATTATTGTTCTGTCAACCAGCTCCTGAGATTCATTTGTATGATGCAAATCCTGGCAGCAAAGCAGATCTCAGATCCTTGAGGTAGCTCCAAATATGCTGAAATATTTTGAATTATACAAAATCATGCAGAGACATTGGTTTGGGTTGCTGAAGCAATTGAGACATACCAGGTTGTGTGTAAGCTAAATAAGTCTGTCTTTGAAGAGCTTAGTCTTAGTACTCTAGTGAGTGAGAGATTTTTTTTTTTTTGCTTTTTAAGCCTGTTTTTTCTTGAAACAGGACTTTTTCTCTACAGTGAAAATGAATATTTTAAGAATTTTTTCTCCAACCTGGTTGATTTCAAATGTGGAGCTAAATCTGTTTGAACAAAGCTACTGTAGTGTTTCTCATGGTTCAGTAGCTAGCATCTAATGAAGTCACACAAGACCCACTGTCAGATTCCAGAAGAGCTGAAATTGCAAAGTCTAGTTTCTTTTAGGTCTTTGTATATGACTTTGCTTTATTGTTAGACTTTTACGATCCCTGCAGTATTTGTAAACTGAGATAGGTTAGGTTTTTTCCCACTTAACTGTGAAATCCCAGAGCCTTTTTGGTCATATTACTGTAACAGTAGCTTGATGCTAAGTGTGTTTGCCTCTACTAAAGAAAAGTGGGACATGCACTTATAATTTTAATACTTGTTTGGATTGGCACCTCCTTCTGCCGGGAAAAATAAACAAGATCTCCCTTAGAGTGAAATAAACACAGTGTCAGCATCTGCATTTGACTTTGCTGAGGAGAAGTACTTCTGAGTGTTAGATTTAACATTATGTCTGGTGACTGCAGAGGAGTGTGTCTAAGAATACTTTCCATAATTTCTCAAGTGTCTGTCTCAGTAAGATCTCATTCTGAGTACGTTTTTCACTAAGTTACATACTTTCACAAAGATTTATATCAGGCGCTACTGTGTTGTAAAAAGTGTCTTTTTTGTTTTTCCCTTTGATATGCTGATTTGTCAGATGCAAGGTATAGCTGCTGAAGTTTTCAGTTAAATAGTTAGCTAACCAAAGTACAGGTTGGTGTGGACTGACTGAAAGGTGTTTCCCAAATTCATTAGGTAGGGTTATCTAAAACCCAATCTTTTAATTTCTGAAACATGTAGAGCTCTTCTATTTCAAAACAAATGAAAACTTACAATTAAAGAAAAAAATCAACCCTAAAATAGTGAGTTGTGAATTTTCCAGCATATAATTATTTTTAAATTAACAAAATCAAAATATTCTGAACATAAGATAATTTTTTTGTGTCAGAAAGTCATAAGGACTTCTTGGAAATGTAATTATTAAAAAAAATATATATTTTTGGCCAAAAATGTTTGGCTTTTTCTTCATCCTGCTTCAACTTAAAAATTTTTCTGTTAGTATTCCAAGCTTCCCAGGACTAGCACAAAGTCAGCCACTCTTAGGCCACTTTTAGTCCTCTTTTACCACTTGTAGTGATGAGACTGTTGTCAGAATCTGTCTCCAGGTCAATTGTGTTACTCTTAGTAGTGAATTAATTAAAAAAAAATTGGACCTTCAAAGTTTTATCTGCACTGATTGAGTGTTTAAAATTGATACAATTGAGAATGATTCCAGGACTAAAAATGCAAGCATGATTAACATGTTTGTCAGAACTTAGGGTAGCTAACCTACATATTAATGTGGGGGGAAAATATGTTTATGTGATGTCCGCAGCTTTGGAAGCTGAGGCTCTACTTCACAGGAGCTGACCATGGCTGCCCCAGACAGAAGGAATACGTTATTGCATTTCTGTGGCTCTGAGTTGCTTCTCTAATTTCTGCTGTGAATTTTGCTTATTCAGATGATTTCTTGAACTTTTCATAATTAGATTAGTAGGAGGGTAAAGGGTCCTTATTTTGATGCACTTCCTATTGCCAACATTGCAATTAACAAGAGAGATTTTCTGCCTTTTAAGCTTTCTCATTAGTCGTTGGGGCGGGGGAGCATAATACAACAAATCCTTCTCCCATTTCTGGCAATAGAGCCAGGTTTTTTTTCTTTTTGTGGTTTGTCATCCAAAGAGCACATTTCTCCTCCCAAGATTATATATGCTGCCATCATTCCTTCCACAAGGGGTGCACATACAGCGTAAGTTAATGGGATGACATCAATATGGAAGAAATGCAGTAAGATTTAATGGAATTGTATTGCAGCTAACCATACACTTATCATGCCAGCCAGTTTTATTTCTCTAAAACAGTTTTGTACACTGATTATAATAGAAATTTTATACAATAACAGGTTTTACATTTACCTATTAGGGTCCATGCGTTAAGATTTGAGAAGGTACCAAGGCTTTAGGAAAATTATCTTTCGCAAACAGAAGTCATTAATGTCTTGGTAAAAGGATTTTCTCTGTCTGTGTGTACATGCATGTGTATTTATGGATATAAATTTACTATGAATAAAATATAAAGTGAAACCCCAACCGTAAAAATACTAATTGCATCATTTAGAATATTGAAGGACTAAGAGAATAAGAAAAACCCACAAACACAAAGGCACCAAATATGTTCTGAGCATCATTTCAGCTGCAGCATATAAATAACAAGAATTCCTAAAATTCAGCAAAATGCCAGCTGCTTATTTGCAGCAAATAGGGTGCAGAAATATATGCATTTGATTGCTCCCCTGAAAACACCCTTTTTAGTCCATCAGCCTCTGTAAGAGCTTTTATTAGGTAGTCATACATAATCTTAATAATATTTCACCTTTCCTTTCTTCTCTGTTCAGTCCCATCTCATTATTTTCTCATTATGTGTTACTGAACATTTGTTTGTAAGGTCATTGTGAGGAGGTGCCATGTATCTTCTGCCTATTTTGGGAGGTAAATTATTAGAAATTGAAAGTAGTAAAAGTTATTTGCTATGACAATTTTTCTAAATGCCCCTTAGAGGAGATGAAATGTCTGAATTCTTCAAGCTGAAATAAAATTATTTGAAACTGTGAAAAGCAGGCCTGGATTTATAGCAGCTTTCCTACACAAAGATTGGACCAACTAGATGAGAACCTGGTTAGGACTATTTGAAAACTCAGTTTCCCTCGTGTGTTATGCTAAAGTCTGAATTCTGTGTGAATTTGGAATCATAGAAACGCAGACCTGGAGAGACCCTGAGAGATCATCTTGTTTGGGCTCCCATACTTAGGCAGGATGAAGCACTTCCACCACTGGAGACAAATGGAAGGAGATAGAGTTTCATTAGATATCCTATGGTGCAATATTTTATTCACACTTTTTCCTTTTAGTATTGGAGAAAGATGCTCATGATTTAAAATTTAATTTGACTTCCTGACTGATTCCCCAATCAGTGCACAAGCAATTGAATGCCATTATGATAGGTTCATATATACTGAAACACTTTTGATAGTTTCTTCTTCCTTAAATTAAGCAAACTCACTTTCACTCAAACTCAGTGAGACACGTTTCTTGGTCCCTTGCAATCTGCTTTTACCTTTCTTTTACTGTAACCCCATACTGA
Organism: Ifrita kowaldi; assembly: GCA_013398055.1. Lineage (NCBI taxonomy): Eukaryota > Metazoa > Chordata > Aves > Passeriformes > Cinclosomatidae > Ifrita > Ifrita kowaldi. Next base: position 127,857 of record VZRS01014314.1, read on the forward strand.
GGACTCTCTACTTAGTATCTCCTGTTGAAACTAGCCTGGAACATTGTTTTCTCAAAGAATATCTGGAGTTAATTCCAGTTTATGTAGTTCTTCAACAAATATCAACTTTTGCAATGGCTCCTCTATGACGTGAATCTATTTTATATGACATTAGAGACTGTGAGTAACATTTCATCCTTGCTTAGCTACAAGCTCTAAGACACTGCTCCTCTGTAAGCTGAGGAAGTAAGGGTGTAGGGGACGTTGGGCTATGCCAAAAGTCCCACTATTCCCTCAGTTCTGCTCTCCATCTGCTTTCATAGTTTGACCTCCATCACAGTGTTTCAGGAAAATAAAAACAAAAACTACACTCCTGATATTATCCGGAAAGTTCATATCACTTTTTGTATGCAATCTGCCTTCTGAATCCAGAACAATACATTCTGCTGTAAAAGTGATCAGCTTTTGGGTAAGAGCAGCTGTAAGATACCATAAGACTCTGCTTTCCCTTCAGTTTCAAAATGCTCAGTGCAATTGCATGGATATAACTGAGAGGAGAATTCAGTCCCCTAAACTTCTTAATTCAAACCCCAAGCAGTCATTGTCCAAAAGCAAAAGCTAACAATAGTAACCAGCAATCTTTGGTTCTTTTAATTTGGGAGGGTAGCTTTCTATCAAAACTGGAGGTTATAATTTGTCATGTTTCCTATTAAGTAAAATATCTCTCTGGCTGATTATTTCAAGAGTGGAAAAAAGGAGTACCACACTCAGGCCAGTTGTGTACATCCAAATATCTCAATTTGACTTCTAGTTTTAAAATAAGGTCGAAAGGAACAACTGTGACTGAGCAATTCTGTGACTGTCTAAACCTTTCAGCACTGAAACATTTCTAAAGGATTTTACATTTGCAAGAGGGAAAAATAGCATAGAATTAGAGAATTCTGGCTACGGGACTCCTGATGGACAAATCATAAAATTGGATTGGCCATTGCATTTTGCTCAGAAAGAAACAATAGAGTTACTTCAGCTATGTCTTCAAGTCTTCATTAGGCTCTTTATTATGCTTGTTGATTACGAGTGATTCCCACAGCAACTTGATAGACTTGGCTTCATCAGAACAAAACCAATACTCTTTCTCTGGGAAAGTTAATTTAAAATGTATTTTCTAACATGTATTTTATTTTTGCCAGACTTACTATCTTTTTGTTTTGTTTTGTTTGTTTGTTTTTTTTATTCTATGGTTCATGGTACAGGTAGCACTTGTTGCATTTCACTTTTGATTTTTATTCAGTAACATTTCAGCTGGTAGCATTACGGTAGAATCCTTTTTCATACCGTTTAGTTGCTATCTCTGTTTCTGTATTTCCTCAGCATCTGAAGTGAAACATTCCTTCAAAGCCATTATCATCTGTCTAGAATCATTGAAAGAAATGCCATTTCTGTGCAAGGAGTTGCAATTAAATGATCATCCCTCGTCTAGAGTTATATGATAGGAGAGGGGGAAAAGTCAAGGAATAAACCACATGTGATGCATTTTCTCACATTTTCACAAGAAAGAGCAGAAAAGTATGGTCTAGTAGACAGAAACAAGCAAAACCAAGCCCTCTTTTTCTGTGTAAAACTTTGGCCAACTCAGATAATCTTTGTGCCACAGATTTTTCCTCTATAAACTTAGGAGTCTATGGCACGCAAGTTGGTCCTCATAGATGCTTCTTGCAGGCCATTGAAACAGGTGGTTCCGAAAAGCAGTTTGGGTCAGACTGCACCAGGGAGATGTCCCTTCCCTCAGAGTTTCTGAAGATAGAATGAAAGTTCCAGGTTGCCTCATTTAGGTGGGTAATGCTAATTTCTTGGGTTTGCATATGTTGGCTGAGTTTCTATAAATCCATGATACATGGTCTTTCCAAAGGGCTTTATCTTGGGAAGAATCCTGAACATTGCAAGCAAGCAAGAGTTTGGCCAAAAGCCGTGCTATGAAGAAGTGCCAAAGGTAAAGTACACTTGGACAGGACTAAGGATGTTGGTGACATCCTTAGCAAAGCTTTAATGAGAATAGGAGTTTTGATATTCATGCCATTATCTAATATCCCAACTATGCGGGAGATGGGATGTCAGATTGTGTAGTCTGTAGTACTATGACCATGAATCTTGAGCTGTTTCTGTCTAGATATGCATAAAACTCTGTGTTCTGAATTATCAAACTGTGGTTCACAGTAATCTTGCAGTATTTAATTCTCAGAAATTTAAAAGCAGAATGAGTTTAAACAAAATTCACACCACTAGATACATGCTTTTCCTTCATTGGTTCTAGAAGGTCTTTCCAAAATTGAGAAGTTGGTCCATTTTTATGAGGGAAAACTAAAGGCTTAATTCACTTTACAGAAGTCAAATGTCTCCATTGACTTCAGAAGGAGGTTTAGAACTGGTGCTAAAGAGATCAACCAGTAGTTATCAGTACCTGCTCTCAGCCTCAAAGAAATCAGCCTCAGCACTTGGTCTTGTTTCATTTACCATAGTCTAGAAAGAGCCAATTCCTTCCTTCCTGAAGAACAACATAGTAGTTTCCTCAGTGGCAGAGGGTCAAGAAGTTAACAACCTGTGTAAGTGATGTGGAAACTGTTCCAAATCCTTTCAGTTTAAATGATATATGATTATAAATAATTTACCTTGAGGGATCCTTGTTCAGTGTAGGCATCCTCTCTGCAAACTAAGCTGAAGAGAGAACCTTTGATCTTAGACTTAAAATTAGTCCTAAATTATACATCCAGGTGAAAATATGCAATACAGGTAGAACACAAAAGCATGACTGCTGCTCCTTTAATGAGCATATCTCCAGTCCTCTGGACACACAGCCTGTTTTCAGACTACAGGTGCAGCACATGGCAGGTGCTGCTTCTTGCTGCAAACCACATCCAAGTAGGTGTCTGTCTGGGAAATGCAGGACAGAAAGGCAGGACATCGCCTCTTCTAGGCAATGAAGGCTCTCTCTGACAGAATGGAAGAGAAAGTTAAAACAATTCCCAAGGGAACAGAGAGGTCAGCAATACAGCAGAGCAATACTAGACTTTAAAGCTCTTTAGCACCTCTGGGCAAGTGAGCTGGATGAGCCATTCAGTGTTACATCAGGCAGAGATCAAGAAGAGTTATGTTTCATGACATATTAAGGACTCAGGAAAAAATAATAATGTCTATTCATGTCCAGTATTCTCCCTGCCATGCACTTTTGCTTCTGTTTCATAATGAGACAAAGGAGTCCTTGAAGGTTTTCATTGTTAATGCATGACATTCTAAATCAACTGTATCTTGTGCCATATCTGTCTGGAACCTGTACAAGTCCACAAAGAGTTATAAAATGCTTTGAAAAATGAGAGACAGATGACTGATTGACTGGTGGCTGTTTCGACAGTTCCTATTAGATTATATAAACACAGATCATGATTTTCCCTGTCAGATTGGTACTACTCTGTGGAAAGGGAAAACGAATGATCAAGAAAATGCTAGCATTGAACTTGAAAAAAATCTGAATATTAGGTGCCATCATCAGAGAGCTTTAGCAAGAATGTAACAACTTAAAACGCTCTCTCAGGAATTTTTACTCACTTACTGAGATCTTGGGTTTCTGTGCAGGCAGATGATTTTCCCCTCCTGATCTGAGGAGATCTTAAAACTCAAAAAGGCTCTGGACAATGCTTCGGACAAAGATGAGTCTTTAAAAAGTTTATCCACAGCACGTGAAACAAAGCTAACTATTGAGGGAAAACAGCTGAGGATGGCAACTGCTGAAAGTAAACAACTGAGATGGGGTAGATGATTTATGCTGCCTTATAAATGTCTCTGATGGTTGCCATCAGATATATGGAGTGGTGGCATGATTAAGCATCAGATTTCCAGTTTTGGAGGAACATATTCTGTTACAAAAACGACTGATTTCTTTCACAAGGGAATCATTATCAGAAAAAAATGTTTCCTTCGTAGGCCTGACCTTTCTTCAGGCAGTGCAACAGTTTGGTGTTTCGTGTAGGAAGGGTAGGACTGCAGCAGAGATGTGCTGGGCAGGTGCTTCACCCCATCACTGTGTGATTCCTTTCTGGATATGTTTCACCAAACTGCAAAAGCAAATAAAAAACATTCAAGATCTTTCTCATTACACATCACCAGCATTTCCCGTCTATATAAAAATCATCATAGATGGTAATCATTATTAATAATAGCAGTAGTACTACTAGTGAAAGACATCAATCATCATAAAACTTAATAAATGATTATGATTCTATAAACCTAGTAGTTTATCATTGTATGTACTTTGGTTCTGGAAAGCACTTTTGTCTTATACCACTCTTTTCGCTGTATGTCAAATAATAGAATTGGGAACCACCAAAGACAATTCTTTGAATACCGTTCTATATAAGATCTTGTTTTTAATTGAGAGAAAGTCCTTTGGGGGCTCACTCTTTGGTTATGCACACAGTACTGAGTTTTTGGTTCTGTCTTTCTGCCTAGAATTTTACTGCCGAGTTAGACATCCCCTGTAGATCAGATTAATCATTCTCAAACAGACCAGTCTCTTGGCTGGCTAGAGAGGGAGCCCAAGGTGATGAGATCAGATATAACTATATACCAGCAATGTCTGATTTTTTTGTGAGGTAAATGCCATCCTTATTGCCTATTTGGTAAAATTAAAAGGTAGAATAAGCACTATATGCAAATGAAAAAGAGTGATTCGTTGACTAATTTTGCTTCATATAAACTTGGTAGCCTTAATTGACTTCACCTTTAGAATGTCTTTCATAAAGAATGGAAGACAGCACACCCTTTGGTAAAATAGATTAGGATGCCTTCCAAATGAGCTTCAGAGTGAAAGCCAGTGAGGTGCTGTACAGCTTGGTCAAAGTAAGGTCTGATGATGCAGACACTGGACCTTCAGTTTATTTGCTGTGGTCTGTGGGTATTTGCTAGGGCAAGTGAAAAACTGGGGAAAGAATTTGTTCCAAGTAAAAAAAGAAGTCAAAATACATGATTATGGCAATTATATGTGTTAAATCTGATTTTCATTCCTGCATAATTATGGTGTATATAGACAGAGAAAAGATTCACTGTGAGTTTTGAGAACAACTATGTCACGAGCAATGAGAAAATATTGACAAGCAAAAATGTCAGTGCTTTTTTTAAAACAGGAGTACAATCTTATGGGATGATGGAAATTTAGCAGATGCACTGTGTTAGTGACTAGAACATCTGATACTGTGACATGAGCTCCTACTTGTAAGATTAATTCCAAATTGGCTTTGATGGGAACACTTGTGCAGGCTCTGTTAACAAAGTCCAAATAGTGGAAAAAGAAAGTAAATGAAAATGGCAATATATCAAAGTTCAAATTAGTGTCTAGGAAATAGTGAAGTTGTTAATATGAAGACTGGTCTGATCTCAGAAGAAACGAAGTATTAAAAAGTACATTGGTCTCCTCCTCCAGAATAATCACTCTGGATTTAGAACACAAAGGATCCTGTTACTTTTGCAGGATCACGCTGTAAAACAATTAGACTTTATTTTAAAACAGCCCAAGCATACAGGTACATGTATGCATGATTCATATGTAGCAGTAGCAAATATGTCTGAAAGTGTGTTTTCCACAACGATGTTACACATTTGTCTTCTTACCTAAAAGAAAGCACAGTGAAGGATTATGCAGAAAAACATTTGGTCAGAGGAAGTGTGACTCTCAAGACTTGTCCTTGTTCCCGAGTCTTCTCTTCTTCCCTGATATAACCACCACATCCCTATTTAAGATGCAGAAACTGAGGTAATCTGTAAAATATCATGTTACTAAAGGTTCATTCAGCTGTAACTCAGAACAGAACTGCAGTTTCTCCTTTACCACACTAAGGCTTTCTTACCATCTGGTCAACATCACCAATTTTTACTTTTCTACAGAAGCAGAGTTTTTTTTTCTCTCTACAGCATTCAGTCTTCTTCAGTGGCTGGCAAAGCTTTACAACCACCCTTCTTTGTCATAGAAGTTCCTGGTTGCCTCAGCTGTGCAAGCTGTTGACATTTAGGACAGTCATGTTCAGTAGGGTTTATCTGAGAATTTCAGACCATCTAAACAATGAACTGAACCTGACTTTCTTTTGTGTATGTGTCTGTGTGTTGTGGTTTAACCCCAGTCATTAGCTGAGTCCTACACAGCCACTCGCCCACTGTCCCCAGTGGGATGGGAAGAGAATCAGAAGAGTAAAAGGGAGAAAACTCCTGGGTTGAGATAAAGACAGTTTAATAGCTGAAGCAAAAGCTGCATGTGCAAGCAAAGCAAACCAAGGAATTAATTCACCACTTCCCATGGGCAGGCAGGCTCTATCCCACATAACAGTGACTTGGGAAGAAAAACACCATCACTCTGGACGTCACTCCTTCCTTCTTCCTCCCCCAGCTTTATATGCTGAGCATGACACTACATGGAATATCCCTGTGGTGAGCTGGGATCAGCTCCTCCCAACTCTTTATGCCCCCCAAACCTCTTTGCTGGTGGGGTGGTGTGAAGAGCAGAAAAGGCCTTGACTCTGTGCACACACTGCTTGGCAATAACCAAAACACCTCTGTGATATCAACACAGGTTCCAGCCCAAATCCAAAACACAGCCCCACAAAATACAAGCTATTGTGAAGAATATTGACTCTACCTCAGCCAAAACGAGCACACTGTGTTAAATGAAGAATGGGGAAAATCTGCAATTTGAGCAAAGCTACACAACCAACATGGGAACCAGAAATATGATTCATTGTTCTTGATTACGAGTTCATTGCTGTGTTCCCTAAGAAACACCCTCTTCCTTGATCTGATGCTCAGAAAGCCTGATTTAACTGTACTTTGGCTTATTCTTCAATTTACCTTTTGCTGTATTTCTTTACTTCTTTATTCTCTTATAACTCTGATGCAGTGTGTGCCTTGAGAAATCCAGAGAGAGAGAGGTACACACTTGTCTCTGATGGTATACGGCATTGCAGCCTTCCAAACTTCAGGCTGTTATAGAAAACATATATTTCTGCAAATGTAAACAAAGAGTTTTATGGGTATCGTTTTGGTTTCTGACTTGTTCACTGCCGTCATCTTTGTTGACTGTGGCTATGTGCATTTCTGTCACTAGGAGTTATTTTCTCCAGATGGATGCAGATAAACTTCTTTAAAGTAACTTCTGTAACTGTTGACAGGTGTATGCTGCTGCAAACCACCCTTGCCTAACAAAAGTCCTGACAGCTAAGAGCCCAAGCGAGAAATGCTTTGCTTCCATGGATTTCAACTAGTGGGTGTTTAATCATCCTTCTTTTTCTCTTGGCTTTATGTTTCATGGTGATAAAAGCAGCAAAGCATAGAAACAAAGATATTTCAGCTTTCAGTCAGGCTAAAGAGCTTCACAGCTCCTTTCTTTATAGAAAGGGCAACCTCTGCACTTACTTAAAACAAGTCTCAGCTGCTGATTCTGTTTTCTCAGTTTTGTGGAAGTGAGCAATTCTAGTCAAGACTTCAGTGCCTGATTCTGATTAATACTCTTGTATACTGGTATCTAATTTAAAGCTGAATTATCTAAAAAGACATTAGTATAAATATGAGTTAAGTCCAGTGGAATTATGTCAGTGTATTGATGTTTGTGAGAAGAAACTCAGACCCTTAGGTTTTTCAATTATAACTGAAAAGTGGAGGGAGTGTCAAGATATGATTCATTGGAGAACACATTGTTAAAACTTCAGTACATCAGGGCAGAGATTCAACTAGCTCTTTATTGCATTCCAAATACTCACTAAGCCCACAGATGCCTACCCTTTATAGCAGATAAGGCCCATTCTGGGAAGCCTGTAGTCAGCCTAAATTATACATTTGAGGATGAGGACATGGGGTTGGAGACTCCCACACTTTCGAGCATCCACAGGAAAACCTCTTCTCTTTTTCTGGTAGACCCTAGAACTGTCTTTATTACTTGTCAGAATATTGCATGCCTAGGTCCTCAGTGGTGTCTAGAGAGTCTGATAGCTAGCTGTCATTTTACAGAAAGGTACCAGAAAGCCTGGCAGAGACAGACAAATCTGCCTTCTAATAAACATTGAATGCAGCTGTTGTCTATTTAGCCTTAATTCTTCTCTTTTTTTACCCTGCAAGAAATGTTCCTGTTCTCTGCAGAAGCCCCCAACATACTTGTGAGGTTTGTCAGCTACTAATGTACATGGACACTTATTTTATGGTGTACATTGGGTGGGATGGCCTACAGAACACAATTCTGTAAAGTCCAAAGCTTGGGAAACTGCTCAAATTAAAAGTTTGATCTATATTAACCAATATGTAATTGTTAAGATATAGATCCCAGTCTCTTCTTGCTCTTAATTCTAACACTGCACATGTATCTCAGATGGATAGTCCACAGCAGGGCCTGCAGTGTCATTCAAGCCGTGTTCAGCTGGCTGAGTAGCACTAAAATTTGTACTTGATTTTTCCCATCCCTAAAGAATGTCCCTGTACTGTGTCAAGCATAAAAAAATCATCTGTGTCTCTGGCTTTTACTGCTATCCTTATCTTATAGAGATAACTTTCATGGAGATTTTTAAAGAGTATAGAAACCATCAGCTAATACTTTAGATATTAATACTAATGCAAAAGGGAATCTCCTGGTGAGAAAAACTGTAACCAAGGAAAACAAATTAGATATTAAACTGATAACAAAGGTATTTGATGAGAGTAAAAGAGAAACATGCACTGCATTGAGCGGCAAGAACAATAATGGAATAGGATGTCATGGAAATGTGAATTGCAGCTGTGCACAGTGACAGTCAACAGGGACAAGCAGAGATTTATTTAAAAGATATTTCCTGGCAAAGACAAATGAGTCTTAGTTATTTATTTAAAACATTGCTCTCTGGGATAGCCTTAGAAGATACACAGTCTCATTTCCCAGTGGGCCTGGAGTAGGGTGTGGGAGGGGAGTTGATGAACATTCATGTTTCACAGAAATTCAGGTTATATCCTTCAGAAGGAAAAGATGTTTCTGCAGAAATTTCTGCAGGAACAAGAACACCAGCTTTATCACAGACTGCTTTCCTGGATAAGCTCAGTTCCATCACACAGGGAACACTTGAAACAGTGGAGGTGAACCACTGTCTCCACAGATAATTAATTCTGCATCATCTCTCCTCAGACTATCAATATCAGAGTGTCCAGTTAGATCCAGTCACACAGACATTTTGCCACATGCCCAGGGCACGTAGATTAACACCACACCATCGTTGTGCTCAGTCAGGATCCATGAATGAAATGTTTTTAGCTATGAGTGAACCAGATTCTGTCATGGAGATCCCCTGAGGCTAAAAAGATCCACAGAGATTTTCTTTGCCCTGTCCTCAGTTTTTCTTGGGGAAAAAGAAAAAAAAAGCTGTTGAATTTCCGCATGGGGAAGGAACAACAAGCTATTTTTGTCACCAGAGTGACATCCAGTGCAGTGCAGCTTAGGCTAGCTGTTAAGAAATGGGGAAGATGGATGTCATGTCCCCGTTCCCAAGACTGTGTCTGCATTTAACACAAAACTTGGTTAAAAACAGCAGTAGTGATCCTGGGATGCAAGCCCTCTCACATACAAAAGCCTGATCTGTCTTACACTTGCTGCAGGTAATCATTTTTGTACCACTTTCAGTGTTATTTTTGAACTGGGTACTGATGTGTTCAATTCGATAGAATACATACTCGAGGACTTCTGAGGGTATGGAAATTTCAGGAACATGAAGGCATTCCAGGTTTAGATACAGGATAGGAATGTTCTAAATATATTTAGGAGATGAAGTGACTGTTCTATTCTCATGGAAAGAAAAAAATACAAGCAAAAGGCTACAACATATATCTGTTTCATGCCTTCTGATGAGAAGACAGGAAGCTTGATAATATCTGCCAGTCTGTGCTTATACCAGCTCAGACTGTTTCAAGATTATAAAAGCTCTCTTAAAAATATTTATTCAGGGAGTCAGATTTTGACAGTAGAGATTAGAAATGGAAGAAAGAAAAGTAAATTAGTAATTTCCAATGTGCCTGAATCACAAACAGCTTAGTTCCCCCTCTTTTTGTTGTTAACCACATTCCACACTAGCAGACAGAGTTGCCAGACAATCTGAATTGCTCAACTACTTTGCTTGGGAAGTAGGATTGAGTGGGAATAGAAGTGAATAAAAATGGTGTAGCTGATTTCTATCTGATCTTTTCACTAGAAAGGGCCTACAAGACTAGTATTTTTCACTGTCAAACCTCTAATCCAGCAAACGAGATCCTCTCTGGACCCTCTTCTGCAAGAACTTTGTCTTTTCTTTATCAAGTCTGCTTATTTTGACAAAGAACAAAGGAAATTAAATTATTTGGCGCACAGCAAAAAGCTTTGCAGAAGTAATAACTATGCAACTTATTCTTTGAGGTTATATAGTAGCACCTTTTATGTTTCCACGTATTCACTCATAAAACTGTCTGGGCCTTCTTAATTCCACTTGTCATGATTTCTTTTGCTATTTCTCTTGTGACCTCACAGCTTTGATATTTTATGTAGATGTAATCTGCAGCACAAAGTCTTATTTAAACTTCAGTAGAGTTNAAAGCTGTTGAATTTCCGCATGGGGAAGGAACAACAAGCTATTTTTGTCACCAGAGTGACATCCAGTGCAGTGCAGCTTAGGCTAGCTGTTAAGAAATGGGGAAGATGGATGTCATGTCCCCGTTCCCAAGACTGTGTCTGCATTTAACACAAAACTTGGTTAAAAACAGCAGTAGTGATCCTGGGATGCAAGCCCTCTCACATACAAAAGCCTGATCTGTCTTACACTTGCTGCAGGTAATCATTTTTGTACCACTTTCAGTGTTATTTTTGAACTGGGTACTGATGTGTTCAATTCGATAGAATACATACTCGAGGACTTCTGAGGGTATGGAAATTTCAGGAACATGAAGGCATTCCAGGTTTAGATACAGGATAGGAATGTTCTAAATATATTTAGGAGATGAAGTGACTGTTCTATTCTCATGGAAAGAAAAAAATACAAGCAAAAGGCTACAACATATATCTGTTTCATGCCTTCTGATGAGAAGACAGGAAGCTTGATAATATCTGCCAGTCTGTGCTTATACCAGCTCAGACTGTTTCAAGATTATAAAAGCTCTCTTAAAAATATTTATTCAGGGAGTCAGATTTTGACAGTAGAGATTAGAAATGGAAGAAAGAAAAGTAAATTAGTAATTTCCAATGTGCCTGAATCACAAACAGCTTAGTTCCCCCTCTTTTTGTTGTTAACCACATTCCACACTAGCAGACAGAGTTGCCAGACAATCTGAATTGCTCAACTACTTTGCTTGGGAAGTAGGATTGAGTGGGAATAGAAGTGAATAAAAATGGTGTAGCTGATTTCTATCTGATCTTTTCACTAGAAAGGGCCTACAAGACTAGTATTTTTCACTGTCAAACCTCTAATCCAGCAAACGAGATCCTCTCTGGACCCTCTTCTGCAAGAACTTTGTCTTTTCTTTATCAAGTCTGCTTATTTTGACAAAGAACAAAGGAAATTAAATTATTTGGCGCACAGCAAAAAGCTTTGCAGAAGTAATAACTATGCAACTTATTCTTTGAGGTTATATAGTAGCACCTTTTATGTTTCCACGTATTCACTCATAAAACTGTCTGGGCCTTCTTAATTCCACTTGTCATGATTTCTTTTGCTATTTTTCTTGTGACCTCACAGCTTTGATATTTTATGTAGATGTAATCTGCAGCACAAAGTCTTATTTAAACTTCAGTAGAGTTTGACAGGCAGACTTCATTATGCAGAACCTTGATTTGATCCTTAAGTATAAGAGAAGTCATTATTTAGTTTGAGAAAGTAGCTGAAGGCTTCTCATTTTCAGAGCACAAGTTTCAGGGTTCAGACAGTTTCATATTTTTCTTGGGAATGAAACCTGTATTACTGGGAGGACTTTTATCCCAGATAACTGAAGTAGTGTTCAGCTCCTGTATTGATTACCCTATCTCCAACTGGATCCTCTTCATAATCTCTCTTAACAGGTGTCAGTGAAAATTTTTAATGTAAGCTTTTGTGGTCTTACCAGTTATTTCCTACCTATTTTCTGAATATCTTTTTGTTTTGACTTAGGTCAGTGTTTGCAAAGATCACTTCCCTCTTAGTGAAGTGCAGCACATTGTATGAATTAATACTGTGTTTTGAGGGATTGAGTCATACATTTTAAAGCCAATTTTCATCTTGCTTTTGTGCTGATGTTGGAAATATTTTTTTGTGTGTTTTGCAAGCATGTAAATGAAATGGGCATAATTGTTCACTTACACCTAAGCCTGTACTCAGATGAAGAGTACACTTCATTCCTCCTTGCTTTGTGAAATGGGGCAGCTTGAATTAACAATCAGCTTCTTTAAGGATTTTTCAGACTCCATGGTAAAGAGATGAATAATTGAGAACTAACAATTATAACCAAAGGACATCTGACTAGAGACATATTACACTAGCCTGCTTCTTCTGGATTGCATATTGGAATAAAAACAATTATTTTTCTATCCTCTTGTTTTAAGAGAAAGAAGTAAGCTGAGTAGTGAAAACACAATTATTTTTGCTTTTTTTTTCAAAAAACCCAAAAAAGTGGGAAAAAAAAGGAAAACAAAAGTCAGATGATTAAGGCTACAGTCTAAGAAATAACTTTAACTAACAAACCACGTCATTGTGGTTTAGGCTAGAAAATTGAAGGATTATCTGTATCTATTACCTGAAGTTGGATCAGCAGGTCTGGAGAACAGTGACAATATTTCTAAATGTGCAATGTTTAACCACTGAATCAGTGTGGAGAATTTAATGACTTTGGAATTATATATTCCATGTTTAATTTTCCCCTGAATTTAAACTGGCTGCTGAGTTCTACGTACAATTACCAGAATATTCTTACAGAAAATTTATTCTAAAAAAAAAAAAATCAGCTTTTATATCAGAATTCAAAAACTTACTAACTCATATCTATACTTCAGACAACATTGTTATCAGTCATATTCCATCATATCTGGTTCCTGTCTGGATGGTATTATGATTGTGTCATATCCTGTGTAATTTCTAAATGGATAGCTTCATGATTTACATCAGAAACATTGTTGGATATTTTAATTTGGGGGGAAGATTTCAGGTTTTCAATAGAAAAAAATATATATGTATGTTACTTATAACCATTTAATAAAATAGAATTTTCTCTTTCGCTTGTGAAGTAAAGAAAATATCCTCTTATTTCTCTCAGACTTGTTTGTATATTGGTGACTGAAAGCTTGGCACTTCCACACCCTCTTGTTTTCATGTTCATACATTTGGGAGTTGTATAAGAGTATTTTAGAATCCTAAAAAAAAAGGCTTGTAGAAGACTGGCTGAAGCATCCTCAAGGCAAAAGGAAGCACTCATGACAGACATATGTCTAATGTGCTTTTACAGCTCTGATGGTGAAAGTCTCTTAACCTGTCTAAGGCAATTTATTCCAGTTTTGGCTATTCTTCCAGTTACAGCCTATTTCCTAGTATTAATCTGTCAGATATTACAACATACATGTGAAGATGACAATATTTTGAAGTAATGTTGTAAAGCACTGGCACACTGTGGGCAGTAGTGATGCACATTTACTGTACCACAAATAATGTCATCTAGCACAGGCTGTGAGGGGGTAATGTCCTTTGTTTTAGTGAGTCTGGTGATTCACACAGCAATTAACCAAAAATGACTGATAACTTGAGTATACTTGTAATGATAAATTAAGCCATGGTCCTCTCAATCAAGCTGAATTGTTTGGGAATTCAGTTCCCACTTCACTTTTCAAGAAGTCTTGAACGAAAGCCTCTTCATGTCTTATCAGCATCTGAATACAATCCCGATGGCCCATGACTTTAGCTTGGTCTGTACAGTCAGGTCTGTATTCTGCATTATGCATTCCAGTTACCATTTAACTTGTACGGAAGTGAGTGTAGACCTGCAAGGCACAGGTGGCTGAGTGAAGTCCACTTAGAGACATGGGTCTCACTTCCCTGACAAATATTATGACTATACAGAAGAGGGGTAGGAAGATTGAGTTTCATTCCCACCAATGTGATGCTTACCTGTTTTTCTTATTTTGAGGCCTGCTTTTCCTTATTTTGCAATAAGGAAAACACTTCAGTAGAAGAGCATTCTGGTTTTCTAACAGAAAATGACAAGGTGGGTTGTACCGCGGACCTTTCCCTCACTTGGTTTCAGAGATGTTCCGCTGGTGTTGGTGCCTCAAAATACTCACCTGTGTGTAGAGTCTACCCTTACAAGCACTGCAAGTTGAGTTTCCTCTTGAGACACCAATGAACTAAGTTGGCCTGACTGCATGTTTTCCCCATAGTTCAGGGTTCTTGAAGTGATAACTTTTTGTAAAGGAAGTGATTTGTATCAGTGTGGATTCATAAGCCTTGAACAACTAGAAAGGCCTTGGGACAGGTCTGAGAGGTGTGTAAAATTATGTAGTATATTGTAGAACTCTGTTTCCTTCCTGCAAACTGAATACATTTTGATTACTTCATCAAAACCTTTATTCCAGCACCTAGAATGACAGAAACACCTGGTTGGTTTTTTTCCCCTGGACCTGGACTGCTCAAACATGTTTCAAAGTCCTGGTTAGAAAAAATAAATAAGTAAATTAAAATAGTAAGAAATATAATTGAAACAGAGATGTGTGTCTTCGGAAGCTTTCGTCTCTGAAACCTTGCAGAAAAACACTTTCTATACATATGATGTGTTATTCTGTCTCTTGGTGAAAACAGAAGGAAGGCATTTGTTTCTTTCCTATACTAAAAGATCACCTGAAAGCAATAGATTTCACTGTAGAATAGAAAACATTAAAAAGAATGAGTATGTACTTGATTACACAGATATTTAAAGTAACTACATAACACATAAGTATTACTATATTTCCTAGAGGCTCAGTGTTTATTTAGTGTTTTTCTGTATCTCTGATGCAACATTATCCTCTCTAATTAGAAAATATATTTACCTTTCATGTTGTATCAGATTACAAATTAAATTATATTGGCATTAAGATGTAACCATATTACTGATTGTGCCCATGCGTATCTCAGGCAAGCACTGGATCGTAAGGTATCTCCCTCACCCCTTTCCCAGCTCAAGGACTTCTTGGATGCTGACAAACTGGAGTCTCATGTACTAATATCTTGCAGATAGACAAGAAATGAACAACACTGAAAGAAAATTTTATGTTGTCTTTTGATTATCGTGTTCTTGCACTGAGAAAAATGTCAAAATACAGAGAGGATATGTCGTTGCTTATGTCCTCTTTTGTAGCATGGGTAAATGACTCACACCAGAGCCATTGTAACTGTTAGTGAATATATGAGTTGTCAGTATCATTAAGTAGAAAAAAGCACCAACAACTGTCTGGGGAAGAATGTAAGGGAATTTTATGATTTTCTCTGTAACCTAAGTGAAATTCTTTCTTAAAGGAATTTAATACTTTAAGTCATTGTCTTAAATGTGGGTGAAATTCCAAGTGATTTCTTTAACCTGGCTGTCAGAACTGTCAGCAACAACGCGAATATATGTGGAGTTTTCACTCTGTTTCCTGTGACACCTGCTGCAGCTGATAAGACTGAAGAGCAGCAGGGACTCCTTCCATGCTTACATGAAGGTCAGGGGTAGTGTGCTGCACCTTCAACAATCCAGGATGAAAAGAGTTTTCATACTTCTGCATTTCACAAGTGCCCTGTTTTTAAGTGAGTAGAATAGCCTTTATAAGTGAAACAGATAAACTCTGAGCTGACTGAGAGCTTGTATTTTGTTTGAAATTCATATAGGTGAGGAAAGTTACAAGACTTTTGAATAGACTCCAGACTATCAAATTAAGTTAAATTAATTTCTTCTAAATTCCTGAGAGACCTTATATGTTTTCTTGAAGAGAATTAAGAATATTCCTTTTGTGGCAGCAAAAGCAACAATAAATGAGAGAACAGTCAAGGCTTGGCGGTGTACAATTTATTTATTAAGTCCTTTGTGATGAGAGAAAAAGAACATTTCTGAATTTGTGTTAGGACTGGATAACAACAGAATTATTCATGGAGACTTCATTATCCTCCACCTCATATTACAATAATGGCATTCACAACATTCAACTACACAGCTGCACACTGCTTCTCAAGTAGCATTTGTGAAAACTAACACTATGACCAGAGTTTTGTTTCTTTGCTTTTATCCAGTTATAAGAATGTCTAAGAACAGCATTAACTATTCAAATCAGAGGTCTGGCTAACATTGTGTCCAGTGACAGCAGTCCACAGAAGCTGGTCACGGAATTTGTTAGAGCAGGGGAGGTGTATGCAATGTGTGTGACATATCCTACTCACAGGGCATCACAGGCGGGACTGTGTGTGTTTTGGTGTTTGTGTGTGTGTTCCAAACCCACCATGCAGGACAACACAATACTGCTATGAAGTTTTTCAGGCTTGAATGGGGCTTCATTATCATGGTGCTGCCCGAGCCCTAAATTCCAAATATGTGTGGGAGAGTCCCTATTTCCCTAACTGGAGAGCTGCTTTCTTACCTTCAGTACAAATCCTCAATTTAACTGACGCCAGAGGCAATTACAATCTTTTTAAGTCAGATGTTTGGAATATGATACTGATAAAACAAAAGTGAGAAGACCAAAGGTGGGAAAGGAGGAAATTGAGAAGCCTGAGTAGCACAGGGGCATTTATAAGAATTTTGCCCATATACAGGAAATGGTCATATGATCAAGTAGTAGGATTTCCATGCAGTGTCATTTGCACAAAGACTGGAATGGTGAATGCTTTAAATAAAACAATGAAATTATTACATCTCCATTATTTTGGATAAACACAATTTAAATAAAAATATCTCTAAAAATATTATGTTTGTAATTACAGTAAGGAATTTGTTTCACATGGTCATCCTTTTCCCTAGAGTGTCACTTGCAAAATTTATGAACAACTTGCATGTTTGTTGCTATCGTGGTTTTGATTTTTACAGCTAAAAGACAAATTAGCCTCCACCAGGCCAAAGCTGTCTGAATATTTGGATTAATTTGATACTCCATCTTGTCTGAAATAATGGTATTTAACAATTCTACCAGCTGGCCAGCAAGATTAGAATAAATATGGATTTTGCTATACACTGCAAATAGCAATATAATCAGGAAGACTAACTGAGAATAACATGACTCTTCATTGTTTTTTTTAATTTTCAAAATTCACTGAATATTTAGATTAGCAATTTAAAAAAAAAACCCAACATTTGTTAAAATGTGATTTCATGAGACATGAGACAAAATATAAATCTAGAGTTTACTGTCTTATATAGTAACTGCAATTAAAATAATCTAGAGTTCTGCACAGTTAACAGGTTAGAATTATTCAAATGATGGCTAATTTTCTATTAAGTGGACACTAGTTTTGGCTTAAGAAAGAATTGGTTTTATATGTCATCAAGAAGGCAAAATATATTTATTTGCAAAAGCACAGCTGATACTGGCTACAGATCTATCAAACAAGCAAGATCCTGTACCTACATGCATACAATGTGTGTACTTACCCGTGTATATTTTGCTGAGCTTCTGATTGCCTACAATGACAGTAGCCCAACTCATTCCAGTTCTGATGGTCATTTGGCCAGAGGGTCACAGCTGAGGTATCTCCTCTGCCAGCAGCAGGCAGCTGACCATCAGTGCTGACAGATGTAGCCTCAGCCGTGACAGCAGGAAAGGGAGCGATTTCTGTACAGACAAGTGCCAAGGTCCTTAGGGATTTAGTCTGTGGCTCAGCAGATGCTTGATTTTCTTCTTTATTCTAAGGAACTAAAATACTCTTCATTTTTTTAACACCGTTAAACATATGCTTAAAGTCTTCAATGGAGGAAGGACTTTAAGAAGGCCTGACATATGTAGTGGAGGATGGTGTGCTATTGCTCAGAAACTGTGTTACATTGGCTTAACTAGTGTGGCTTTGTAAGAGTGAAACCCCTGTTGGCATAAAGTCTGGATCCAGGTCAGGGCATGGCCTGTGCCTGGGACTGTAGGAATGAGACCATCCTTTGGGGGCAGAGAGGAGAGAGAATAGCCATGTAAAACCTGCCTTTGTTATCAGTTTGCCCTCATGGTTAAAGAATTGTGCCCAAGCCCACCTCGTTTAATATTAGGATGTCATCAGCAGAGCTTTTCAAGACCTCGGCTGCTTTAGAGAACTGAGGCTGTGACTGTGTTGCTACGTAAGAGTGAGATGAGGATACAAACGGCATCATTCAGTTTTAGTTCCCTTCAGGCAAGAGAGAGAGAAGCAGCAGAGGAGCCAAGAACAGTATCAGAAAGTGAGCTCTCAGTTAAACAGCTGAGGCTAAGGCTTGAAGTCAGTCCGTTGTCCTATTTTCTGGTGTAGAAATTTTCTGAGAACACTTTGCCTTAGTCAGAATGATTTGGAGCGTTGGCTTGTAAGCCTTGCAGCTGGAAGTACGGAGAGTACATGGATGACAAAGCTGAGAGAAAAAGGTTGTTTCCTGACTGCATTTTTTTTTCCAGGGGGGTTTCATTGACATAAGGGTATTTCACTGAAATAAAGCTGTTTTCTGGGAGGTTTTTAAAATGACAAAAATGTTCTGTCAGAATGTTTTCATCTGACTGACTGTGGCTGTTCCGCAGCATGAGGTTACGTGACGTATGAAGGTGCTGGATCATAGCAGCCCCTGTTACGTTCCCTAAGCAGATCTCACAGCTGTATTCTACTTAGAGGTTTTTTTTCCAGTCCATGTATAATTAACCAGTGTCATTTTGTTTTATTTTAACTAAGGGAAAACTAAATTTACAGGTGATATTTTTACTTCTAGGTTCATGCTGGTTTTTGCTTTTCCTCAGGTGTGAGCTGGCAGATGTCTCTGAGAACTTGTGGTCTCTGTGCACTCAGAAGTCATTTGTGGTATTTTTCTATCTTCTCTTTCTTGTTACATTCCAGGTATAGAATGATCATCTTAAGCCTTCATAAGAAATATAAACAGGAAAAAAAAGTTTTCAAAAATTCTAGAAAATAATACTGAATCTTTTCTGTATTTAGAAAGCAACACAAATTAATTGAGCTTCTAAAAGATTAAAAAGTAAAGACTTTTTTTTTGGTGAAAAAGTGAAGTTGAAGCTTGAGCATTCAGTGTCAAAAGGAATCACATGAATTTGATCTTTCAGCACTGCTTGTTTTGCCAGTCCCTGAAACAGATAAAGAATGATGACAAAAAAAAAAGGAAAAAAAGTAATGACAGAGTAAATGTAAAAACACAATAATTAACCAGTCACATGGAATTAATCCTAGTTTTGTTCTCATTATTAGCTTGAACCTGTCTGATTTTTTCAAGCTTCCCTTGCCTGCCTGGAGGGAATAACCTCCCATGTGTCTCATATAAATACATGTGAAAGTCTTCTTTTGGTGAGCTGGAAATCAGGAAGAAGTTATGAAAACTACTTTGAAGGTTCTTCAGAGTGATGTAGAGAACTGATATGTGCGATTTCTCTGTGAGATTATAGATTCTGTAGAAATGCTACTGTGCTTTGAGCTTTACCTTATTTTTTTGGACTCTGGAGGAAAGAAAATAATTTGCCAGAAAATAGATGAGTTGAAGTGTATACAGCCATGGTGAGCGCTCAGCCAGTAATGCAGCCCCTTTTCTGTCTAAAAAAATACTTAAAATGTGCTGGAAACATGGTACAGATTAGATAATATACATGTGATATGTATCCATAAACTCTCAAACTCCATCATAGTGGCTTAAAAAAGCCAGTTATTTCTGTCATCTTATGAGGATTGGTTCGTAATATAGTCATCTACAACTGTGTTTCTACAAAAGTATAGTTGCTTTTATTTACTTATTTAATTTTTCCAGTACATATTACTGTCCTCAATAAAATTGGGTTGACAGGAAGTGGGTTTTTTTCCAGATACAAAAAAAGTGGGTTTTTTTGCCAGAACATGCACTACTAAATTTGTTGCATCACTATTAATTCTATTTATTTTAATTTTAATTTTAATTTTTTTAAATTTTTTTAAATTTTTAAATTTTTATTTTATTTTTTTAAATTACATTTACATAGAGCTAAGTGACCTAGTAAATAGGAAACCTGGATTCCTCTCTGATTTAAGTAAGTAATGTGATAACTGTTAATTCAGTTCAGCAGGGTCTTTTGTGTGCAGATATTTGCCATCATAAACAGAGAATACCTGTTTTCATGTTTATCTGAAGCTTTCTGATTTTAATTTATTTTAATAAGGAGCCTAGGCAAGAGCTCTGATTTAAACTTCCCAGGGTCATTCCACTGATTATTACACCTAGTTAGGTTTCCAGTACTCAGGTTTCTTACAGCTTCTTTGTTGGGAATAGTTCAGAGGTTGCTGTCAATGCCAAACAGAATTGCTGTCCATAACCTACAGGGTTATGATCAGATTAAACATCTCTTTATTATATTGCTTTGATAAAGAGTCTGCCTGAAGGGCAAAGGAAGATAAAGCAGGGAAAGAAGGTATGCACTCAGATTTCAGTGAAGGATTCTTATTAATGAGAATTTAAATTTTTGAAGTGTTTTATCATCGTGTAAATGCTTTTGTAATGAGCTACAGCCTTTCCAAAACTCAGATACTGCATGTATTAAAATAGTACCTTTGATGATTTTGTCTTGAGACAAAGGAGTTAAAGAGTTAAAACAACACACCTGAATTCAGAACTGCAATTGGATATAGAGTGAAATTTGGATTTGTCTGACTGTATTGAAGACAGGAGAAGATTTGCAGTTTAATCCAACTGACTTGCCTTACAAGAATCAGGGAATTACTTTTTATTTTTTAAAATAATGGCTACTTTAAAGGAAAAGTGGGAGCAATTTTCAATTTTTCAAATTATATTTTCATGGAAAATTTAACAACAAATAAAAAATAAGAAAATTTTGTGGAAAATGTTAAGTTTGAATTTTTTCTGCCAAATGGCCATTGCAAAAAGCCATTTTAAGTTTGGAAAATGTAGGAGGGATGAGGAGGTTAGTGAAAAGAGTGGGAGGAAAAAAAAATCTCTCTATTGCTTAGTAAAGAGCAAGGCTTGTAGTTCAGTGTGAAAATAACATACCTTTCAGTAACTGGTTGTAATTCTAAATACTGCTAAAACGACTTCATGGCCTTGTTCCAAGTACATTAGTTTAGCCTAAAAGTCACCAATGCTTCTGGGAATGTGGCTTCATTTCAGTATAATGGGATTATTCTAAGGAAACATATGGGAAACTACACGAGAAATTGCTTATAAATTTCCATGTAAAATTACAGCTCTCTAATAACATAACCAAGTATTCAATTTATCTGAGCAAGATTTTTAGTGTCTTTCCTTTAGTAAGAAATATCTGAATGCCTGTGTGTATACTGTGTACATGCATAATACTTAAAGAGCACAGGGAAGATGTGTGCACTTCTGGGCTGCCAGCCTCAGGCTCAAACAGTGTATCGTGAATTGATCAAATTAAAAAGATGGCTTAGCTTTGCTTTGTTGTTTCTGTTTTCCCGCTGAGGAAATGAAGGCAGAGACAGCCAGTGATGGGTTCATTGTTCTGTGAGAAGTAATGAAGAAAGCAATAGAATTCAGAAAATACCTTGAAATTTAGACCTGCCATTGAATCAGGTAGCGGCACTCCAGCAAACTGCTTTAAATGTGTATTTAACTTAAAAACAGAGAGCAGGTCCATTTGATCCTTAAACTTACAGCTTTGTAACTGTGTTATACAACTAAATGTATAATAGAGTTCCTTTAAAGAAGAGGGAGACAAGATTGTATTGTCAAAATGTGTCCATTAACTTAATCTAGCACACAAAATCCCTGTTCTAGCAAATTGTAACAAGGGCTGTTTAATAAACATGAATCCTCTTTTGAAAAATTTAATTATATATGTGATTATTCTTTGGTATATTAGGCCCCTCTGTCAGAGAAAGCATGTCAGGTTGGTTGGATTTCTATTTACATTTATTTTGGCAATTGCTGTACTTTCTTAACTATATGTATGCGTTTCATTCTCCCCTGTCTTACAAATACACATGTATATTTTAAAATAGGTGGACATAACTTACTTAGTTTACAAGATGTGGATTCTGTATAGAACTCAGATTGAGAAATAGAACAATTACACTTTTGTCAGATTGCTTTCTTTTTATGTCTCTAATGTGCTAGTGCAACACTGGGATATTTGTGTTCCAGTCCCTGTGATCATATATTTGAAATCAAATAAAAAGCTGCTTCAATTACAAGCAGATTTTAGACAAGTAAATAGTCAAAAGCAGTAGTAATCTCTACATAGAAGAAACTTCCATTAGAAAAATTTTCATTTACCAAACCCCTGAAATTCTGGCTGCCCCTATGACCCAGGAAGTAAAAAAAAGGGAAAAAACCAAAGCCATATGCATTTCCATAATGAAGACTTTTAATAGCTTTTAATTCTTTGCTGTTGTATCAATCAGGTTAGTGAGTCAGTAATACTAATCAGAACATCTGGTAAACCAAATTAATTGTTAAAATTAGTTCATTTCAGTGGCTGTTGAACTGATTGATGTACCTTTTTTTCCCACCAAAATACCCTTTTGTTTGGATACCATTCCCATGCTGCATTAAATCAGGAACTACCTAGATATCCTGCTTTCTTTCTTCAGGGAAAATAGACTTCAAAAGGAATTCAGATTGCCATGCAAAACATAAATACCCCTAATGAAGTGAATGAGACACATTAGAAGAGTCTATATTCATCTGCAGTATTTAACTTTAAATCTATTTGTTCAAAACAAAAATAAGACTTTGCTGTGAAAAAAATTGTTTTCTTGATAAATCAAATAATTACTTATGGCATCGTTTTCCTGCAGAAATAATTCTTTTATAACAAAGCTCTTGAGGATGAAGGGTTGCAACTTCCATCAAAACAAGAAAATAGCAGACAGACACAAGTAACATTCTTGAAAGCTTGAAGAATGCAGGTGCTAATTATACTTTACTTAATGCATACGAAAGAGCCTAAAAATCCATTAACAGACAGAGAACTTCATTTTCACATACCATCTTCTCTGAAAGGAAACTATGAGCAAAGAGAGCTGCTAAGAGGTCTCCTGGGATCAAATCTTTGATGGTTTATTGATCTCATTCAGTGCTTTTAGAATCATTAAAAGTCACCTTTCCTTTGTCATTCAGTCCTAGGGAGTAAATTGAACATTATGTTCATGTAGGTCATTGAGTACATTTTACAGTAGTTTATTCAAGCAAATGGAAGAATGTGCTTCTCCTAACTGACTGGCAAGACTGGAATATCAGAGAAGAAAAATTGTTAAAGAGAAACAAAGCACCAATTTGCTTTGTAATAGGCTGCTCTTGAAGAGCAAAAGATTCAATTACTTAAGTGAGGTGTCTAAAGGGGCTGTGGATATCATATTTATGTCTTTGTGAAAGTCCTTGTCTAAAAAAAATAATTATAGTAAATATCATCATTTTTTTTCCTGTGTTAGGAACTCAGGAAGCAAAAAAGAAAACAACCAAACCCCCATTCTTTCATGATCTCTAGGCAAATACCTTTTAAAATCATGTTCAACGTAAGGCAGTAAACAGAGTATTCTGAAAAAATGACAACACATATCCTCAGAAAAAGACTTTTTCCTAGGAAGAACTCCATTATGTGTAGTATTCAATACAGATGCTCAGTCAAGACACCTCTAGGAAAAAAAGCAGCACCTCTGGATGCAGGATGTTGAGGTTTTTTAATGTTTTCTCCCTCCCATGAAGCAGGAAAATAAATATTTTGTTGTTTATAAGCATCTTGTAACCAGAAAGCAAAGTGCTTGTTCTAAAAGCCCACAGAAATGATTTGTCTATTCTCTTTTTAGTACCAGGCAGCAAATCAGTGACAACCACATGTCGATGAGCTCTACTGTTACACTGAAGTACAGCACCCACAGTAGGAACATCTTTTTGTCGCAATCCAAAGCAGTTTGCTAAATAGTAATTCATCTGCTTGCCACCAGTGGTATCTTTCTCTGTTCCTGCACTCTGCTTTCAGGGCCTTTGAGGCAGTGCAGCCGAACGACTCTGCCTTTATGTGAGTCTAAGCAGGGTGCACATGCTGTTATCTGCATTGCCTGCTGCAGGCAGGGTCTTCATCTGAAGTCGTCTAAAAGCTTTTTTCTCCACTTGCCATCTTTTCCAGTGGAAAAGACTCCGGGTTGTCTGTGCTGTTAGGTACCACATACAGGTTAGCAAGCTGTTTCATGGCACACCAAATCCATCCTCCCCAACCCACCAATTAGCAGGAACCGTAATTTCTCCTCACAGCTTTATAATGGTGGATCCAAATAATGGATTAAAATCATGCTTTAGCAGTTCAGTTTGTAAGTTTTGAAGACCACCAGGTGTTTTTAAACGTATTTGTCCTCACCTCTGCTTAGGTGTGTTTTTAATTTCTGTGCAAATAAGTGATCAGGAAGCGTGTGTTCTGTTTGGCTTGAAAATAGCGGACATGAAAGTCTACTTTATTTTTTAAGGAGGTTTTTCTTCTATTCAGTTTTTTATTAAATATGAACAATTTATAGAAGTTTAAAAATATATGGGTACAAATTTAACATATCTATATTCAACTTATTTAAAATCTAGAAGTATTTTATAAGAATATAATGTAATAATATAAGGATATTAATGGAATTCTGTACAGAAATGTTGGTTAGAAGGTACCTCTGGAGTCCAGAATCCTGCTCGAAATGGAGTAATTTTTCTTTATGTGAAGATAACCTCAGCTTTAGCTTATTTTGACTATCTTGAAAACCTCCAGTGATACACAAGGTATAGCTCCTCTCTATGACCAGTGATGCACCACCCTCCTCATGAAGATGTCAGATGATAGATTAATTTAAATCTGCCACCTGTCTCCAACTAGGGCCTGTATCAGATGTCTAAGAAACAACAAAAGAATGGGACAAATACATTTCCTCACAATACTCTTCCAGCATTAGACAGCAAAAATCTTATCAAAATACTCTATAGATGGTGGTTATTTTGTTTTTCTTTATTTCTTTCTTGATTTGGGGAGAAAGGGGAATAATTTTCCCTGCACAAGTATTAAATATGATTAAAAGCATATTTCAAATACTCACTTCATTTGACGAAGTCCCTGGCTTTCAGTCACTGTAAACAGAAGAGAAATAACTATTTCAATAACATTTTAATGAAAAATGTAACTTGAAATCTAGACCTATTGTCTCTGTAAAATTCAGAAAATGGAGTAGTGTAGATAATTTTTTTTATTGAAGTTTTTTGGTAGCTAAAGAAGGGACAGAAAAGAAACTGCCTTTCTATCATCCAAGACTATTGCTTTCCATTTGATATCTGAACTCATTCTACTGGAAATTATTGCTCTTGCTTCCAAACTCCTTTACTGAATATACACTGCTTTGAGCCAAATCTCTTATCAGACCTGTTTCCTACTTCCACTTTGAAAAAGTAAAGAATATTATTCAGACTTCCTTTTCTACCCTGTCCAGAGAGATCTGTACTTCTACACTCGAGTCTTCCAAATGCAGGAGTTTAACATTGACTCAAAATCAGTTCATTTACCTGTAACTGAAGATCTCATGTACGTTCTCTAGGATAATTTGTCATATTGAGCTAAACTGCCCAAAGTCAAACTTAGCTCTCGGTATTTACATTATTATTAAAGTATTCATTTCTTCAGTCCAAGTAACCACTGATTTAAATATGTCACTCTGCAAAGTTTGTCATAGTGCTATGTGGAAAAGATAACCTGGCTTTTTCTAAATGTTCTTTATACACTGAAAAAGTTTTTTTAACTCCAAATTTCATTATTGGTACTTTCAGCAAGAACTATCAGGGTAACAAAATCTTTCTCCTTTGAAGGTAGAGCTTACCATCTTCATCTTGTATTTATTAATGATCAGTACTGGAAGTTTTAAGTGTACAATATAGCAAGAGATTAAAACACACACATCAATAGTCTCTGTAACCTTGGCAGGAGATCTGTGCTCATAAAAAACAGAATTGCTTAAACAACAACAAAAAATAATGGCATGAGTTGAAACAACTCATTTTGCCTCTTTTAGTAAAAAATACCATATAAATGAACTTTAGGTCATAAGTTTTTCTTGTCAGCTGTCATTCTGACACCCCCTGCCCTGCAGTTTTAACTGTAGGAACTATAAGATGACATGCCACTTACTACAGGTTCCATCATTATATCGTACAAAGGCCCTGTCAGATGCTGGTGCCACTGGGAAATTGCTACCAGCTTGATGGAGATTATTTTTGTTTTACTTCTTTTTATGTCCTTGGCTCTATTCTCCCTACTCCCTTCTTTTCCTTGAGGGGATCATGGTGGAGAAATAGCTGGTGTGATAAATTGATCAGCAGGGTACCATAGCAGCATTAAGCTATCCATCCATCAGGCCTGCAGTGCATTTGAGCGAGTAGGTGCTGGTTGGCTGATATTTCAGAACCCTTTCCAAGTGATGGAAAGGCTTTCTCCTCTGTATTCCAGTCTCTGCCACATTAGAAATCTTTCTAACTTTAAATTGTTTCAGTGTATATAGAAATAGTAAATAATAGGATAAAAGATTTGTTCTCTGGGGGACATTTCTATGAAGCACAACAAACTCCCTTTATATTGACTCTTAAAAAAATGCCATCAATTTTTTATTGTAAAGAAGTCACTGAGGACTAAGACTAGCAGATGAAAAGATCTCTTCTAATAATATGTCAGTCCAGTTTCTTTGGCTGTCGAGCATAGAGTGGATTAAAATTCTTGAGTACTGGAGTTGTTTTATGGCTTCACTGTTCTGTCTACATCGACTAATGACATATACCAAGAACAGATACCGAGTTGTAACTTTAGCCATTATAATTGGCTACATCTTACCTGAGATGTGTCTGAAAACCTGCCAGGTGCACCCCAGACCTTTCTGTGGGCATCGGTTGTTGTTTGTGTTCCCTGAGAACAGGATGGGAGGAGGGGTTTATATGTGTATCTTACCTATCTTACTGGTTTCATTGCCATTCCCTGAACACTCAGAAGTGGGATTTTTGGGTGTTAATTTCTTGAGGCCTCTGTGCTTTGCTAAACACCAGCCTTTAAAAAAGGACTACAATCAGACTGAAAATCAAAAGACACTGTATAATAGAGATAGCACATCTCACTAACAGAACCAGAAAATGAATGAAAAGTCTTCCCCCTGAACAGAAGAACAGTCTTGACAGTGCTCACCTGCAAAGTGTCTCATACTTCCAACAAAGGAGGTGAATAGAGGCCTTTTCTGAGCTCATCAGAGAAAGTTCTACCAGAAATGGTCTTACTGCTTGTGATGTGTGAAAAATTCCATGATTCAAAGCACACTAATAAGAGTATGCAACTGATGATCCAAAGAAGTTGTGCCTGGTGACCTTGCCCTGGATGAGGAGGACACACTCTCCAGCAAGGGCAAGTGGGTTCAAAAAAGCATCATTACTGCTCTCCCTAACCTTTCACTTGAGGATTACAAAATTCAGTCCTATAACTGCTACTGGCTGCTGCAGAAACAAGCTTAAGGATTTGTGAGATATTTAGGAAGTGTTCGTTGCCTGTTTTAAGTTGTTAATGTGTTTTTTCTTTTACAACCTCCTATCTCTTGCTTCTCTAATATAGGTGTGACTGTGCATACGGAAACAAAATAAGTTTTTTGTTAGTCAAAAATTTCATCTTGAAAACTTCCATGGTAGAGTTCTTTGGGGTTTTTGCTTTTTTTCATTGAGAAACCCATCTGCAATATATGCCTTACAGAGGATAAGGCCAATCTACCCTATGGCCAAAATCAAATTTTCATACAGTAGATCATCGAACACCTACTGAAGACATAGGTCTGATTGCACCCACTGTCTTGGTAAAAAGGAAAAAAATGATATTCTGTAGCTGGGGCTCAGGCAAATGAGATTAAAATAGTTAACTAAAGATTTTTTTTGCCAGTGGGCAATAAATCATCAGCGTGCAGCAAACTCCTTATATCACAAATGAGCCAACTTGTAGTATGAGCTGTTATTTTAGAAAGAGGTTAATCTGAAATGTTTGTGAGGTGAAAAAGTACATGTGTATTTTAATGAAGTCTGTTTTCCTTAAGGAAAAATCTTGCCATAATTATCTAAGAGTCCTAATCAAAATTAACTGGTTTTTTTTTTCTCCTACCCTAACATAATATTCAGTGTTAGACAGCACTGCATCTTTGCTTTACACTGCAAAATATTCAGTAATGACATCAAAGGGTCTATCTGTACTACGATTTGGTATCACAAATAAGCCTTCATTCATAAGTATAGGCTTAGGGCTAATATTCATTCACTTGTAAAGGATTTATTTCAAGCAAACAATGTATCCCATGGAACAAGCTGAAGAGAAGCTTAATACTGTACAGCTGAAGTCTAATTGATTAGCAGAAAATCACAGGCATGTTATTAGTGAATACAAAGGAGAAAAAAATCAGTGAAGGCTACAGGATAAATAAAAATCTGTTAATCAGATTGTATGGCTGTGTTCTGGTTTATTGTGTATGAGGCATTTCCATCCTCTACCAAATGAGGCTCTCTGTTTCCAGCTTCTTCAGTTTAGGGTTTATTTCTGGCACAAAATTCCTCATCTAGTGAGGTGAAAGTAAAGGGGAAATTCATCTAGCAATAACCACAATGCTGCACATGTAATTGAGGTGATGCTGAAACCCACTAAAAATGACACAAAAATCCAAGGCACTGGATACTGGTGAAAGGCCAGTAACTTGGAAAAAATGGACATGAAATGGATATGAATGTAAAAAAAAACCCCAACAACAAACCCCAAGAAATTACAGGTGCTTAATTTGCACCTATTCGTTAATATCTGAGCTACAATTCAGGCTTTCTATAAAGATCCTTCACACCTCTGTGTTAGAAAAGAAATGTTCTAAAGGATGACTCTTTCGCAAGAGAAATCTGGCATCAGTGTGGAGAATTCAAGAATTGCTGGGAATTCTGTGCTGGGTAAAGACCAGCAAAACTCAAGGGCATCTTTGTAGTCATGTAAATCCACTCTAGGGTCAGGCAATATCAGCCCTGAAATATCAAGAAGTGGTGAAATTGCTCTTTATACCATTAGTGCCACTTGCAGCTTTGCACAACCAAAATCAGTTTTGTATTTTCTCTCAGATTTGGACAAGAAGCACAGAATGAAGTGACTGAAAGGAAGGTTGTTCTATTCATAACCATAACAAAAGGTGAATTATAAACGTCCATATGTTTTCTGAGGAGTAACGAGGGTGATTAAAGATTTCATGCACAGACCTGGTTCCACGCACAGGTTAAATTAATATCTGTAATGAGAAAAAGATAGATGTATTGGATGAACACCACAGTGAAATGGCGGTCAAATAAATCAGCATTAATCTGCTAATTGTTTTAACACAAAAAGGACATAATTTCCCAAGCAAAACTTAAACAAAGCAAACAAAATGTAAAAGAAAAAAACAAAAAAGGTTTGATGAAACACTTTTAGTACAGGCTGCTTCCAGTGTGCTCGTTTTCATTCAATGTGCTGCTTACATTGAACCACACCCATCTGCTACACTTCTTCAGGTTCTGCTGATCATCCTGGAAAGCCTGTCTGCAGACCTCCCTCTTTTCCTGCACTGGGTTCAGGCAAGTCATCTTCCATAGGAGGCATCTACTGGGTAGGGGCAATAACTTGCTCAAAGCATTTTGCGGACATTGACAAAACTGCTTTCAGGGACAAATGATAACAAAGTGCTTAATATCTAAGTGAGTAATAACATCTTTGACCTGAGAAGGTGTCTCAGCCATTGGTATGAGCATAGTACCAGTGACAGAGAGATGTTGAGACAGGGAGACCAATATCCACCCGAAGAACTGGAAAATGATGTGCAATATACTTTTAGTGAATATAGAGTATTTGAATGTCAAGGACTGTGTTAGAGGTGGTCTCTGAGGAGGACCTGCTGTTACCTTCTCTGCATCATGGCATGCCCTCCTGTGGGGAACAGTGCAGAGGGAGGATGCAATACACCTAGCGATGTCCTATCCATTGTTTGGGTTTTGTGCTTTTGATATAAACAATTTTATGTTTAATCCATTTAAAACTTGCAGCGGTGTTACTTGGCATTGGCATGCATTCGGGGAAATCATGGGTAAAATATTCAGTCTGGATGATGATCAGGAAAGTCATCTTTGGCTGGCAAGCAGCTCTTCTGTGTCCCTCACTGGCCTTTTAGTGGGAAAAGAAAGGAAATGTCTGGCCAAAGCTATGTTTCATATTTATCAGAGTTGAAGAGGACTGATGTCATGTGCAAGCTGTTAGCTACAATTAGAATAAAATGGACAGAGGCAAATTAGTAGGTTTGTGTTAGTGGCTGACAGCCAGAAGGTTGGAGCTTTGTCGTAATTTTGAAAGGTATATTAAGGGCATAAGGTACTAAATCCTTTTGACTTTTAATGGAAAAGGTGGCCGCTGTATTTCCTGAGTCTACAGCTGTAAGCCATAAAGTACTCCTTAAGGTAGTTATCAGGTTCAGAGGACAGTAAAATCTTTTTGTCTCTTCTACTCAAATGGTCACTTTCTTGGTTCTAAACCTAATGATATGTGTATGAGCCATTGTATTTCTTAAACAACTTTAATGGTTGAGTAGCCATTTAATATCAGGGTCACCCTACCACAAATAGAACAAAAGGCATGGTGTCACAGTGAACAATATAAAAATGGCTTAGGACACCCAGACCCTTACCTGACAAAGAAAAGGCACTTAGCCAGTTCTGTATATTTTTGCCAGGAAAGATTGGCAGAAAAAAGAAAATATCCACATTATTGGCCACCTTCGCTGTGCAAATTATTACTATTAGTGTTTTTCATCTAATATTGGCAACATGCATTCACACTATGTGGCTTTGTACTTTCAAGGACAAAATATTTCATGTGGAAAAGCATAAAATTTGTTTCCCAAGTATGGCTTGCAGCTCTTATGTATCTATTTAAACTTTTTGTGAGTCCTTATGCAATGCAGTTTGGAGATCTTGTGGACATTGTAGCTGTTCTTGCCCAATAGGGCACTAAGAACTGCTTTTCCTAATGACTTTTTGTGGCTTTTTTTTAATTTTTAGAGCATACAGGACTATATGACCCTTGTATGACTGGTAGTCACTCACTGATCTGGTTGGACTTCAATCTCACCTACGCCAGCCAGCGCAGCTGGGCCAGTAGTGAGAGAAGGGAAGATTTAAAAATGTCTTGTATAAGGATAAAGCAGGAAAATTATATCTATCAAATGAAGGCTGGTATTTCTGAGAAGCAGAGATGACTGCCTGCATGACATATGCTTGCACCTACTTTTATTCAAGATTCTGTATGCTCACTACTCATGAGCACACAGTTTCTCTGGGGTAATTTTGAGAACAGAGCCAGACTGGTGTTGCTCTCAAGAAAGTTAAAGCAAAATTACCTTGCTGCAGAGTCTTCAAGGCTAATAAACCCCAACATATAAATATGACTTCATGGTCCTCTGACCCTGTCACTTTGTGTGCTGTTTATTGCTTTACCCTGTAAAATACCAGCCACAGGCTGGCAACGAGCAGCCTGTCCCCTTGTTTGGGGGACAGAGATTTTCTTTGTCAGACCATTGCTCTGACTAACCTTGAGAAGTACTCTTTCTCCTCCAGTTGTTGGATTGCTTGTGCATCCTTCTAAGGTTTTCTTATTGCTTTATTCTTTTTTATTTAGAGAAAGATATGTCCATAGAATGTCTGTAGTCCTTGCTGCTTCTAATGTGTCACATCCAAATATATTTTAAACATTTTGCATTTCAGTCAGAAAAGACTCCCAATCTCTAAATGAGCACCCTTCAGGTTATGGCGTAAAAATTCAGTCAGTTAGATATACCCATGAGCTGGCATTCCAGCAACACCTCATTTATGCTGAGACTCTAAACAGACTGTCCTTCCAGCCATACCCATTCAAACATGACCTTATCTGAAACCATATTCATCACAAATGTCCCCTTAAGGCTTTACCGGTCATTGCATTGGTGTACAGTGGGGCTTTTACCTACTTTAAATTCCTCTAGATGAATACCTCCAAACATGTTGAGACTGTGCTCTGAAAAGTCAGGCGTACATCTGAGGGTTTCTGGAGCCATTTCTAGGAAGGGTTGAAGATGTAATGAAAGGAAAACCCAACCTTCTAGAACACAAGTATATTTAAACCTACTTAGTCTTACCTTAAAACAAGACCAAACTTTGTGAAGTTTTTCTTCCATGGAACATGAAAAGAAACTGAATTAAATAGGGTGACTGGGTCCTCCACAGGGCATAGCACAGTAGGGTTTTCTGAGGGGAAAAAATAGTTTCTGTGAGGTTTGTACTTAGTTCCCTGCTGTGTCATTTTAGAAGCACTAATGTGTAATTAGAGGAATTTGCAAACTGATCTCCAGTTTCACTCGAAACACCACCTGGTTTCATTTCTCTATAGTCAGGGAGTGTTTCTCCATGTTTTGTTAGAAGTTGAGCTGATTGACTGGGAGAAAAAAGGGAGTTGTGAGAAGAAAACCCATGGAGATTTAAATAATTTTGAATGATTTTGTCATCTTTGAACATCTGAGTGAAATTTCCTTCTGTGTGGAATTACATGAATGTCACTGTAGTTTAAATAAAACTAGAGCATTTTCTCATCATAATTTTCACCACTATGAACAAAGAAAAGTGGTATAAAAAGTGGTTCTAACTTTCTTTATCACCTCTTTTTGTCCACTCTTACCAATGGGAAAAATTACTCTGTCTGAAATGTGTGTGTAAGTTTTTTTTTTTAAACCAAAATTGAAGTTTCTATCAAAAAGTTGTGGTTTTAAAAGTATCAGGAACCCAGCTTTGGCATAGGTTTCATCAGTTTTTAGGCTTCATACAGTTCAAGAGTCTGTTTGGACTGAAAACACAGGCAATTAAATGTATTTTCTTTGAAGATGCAAAATGTGAAAAATGGGGTTTTCTTCAAAGTGTCATCACATGAAACCTGTTAGGAATATGGTTTATGATAATTACAATCTATTGGTTTCCTTGTAACTCTTCATGAATATATTTAATAATTTGTCATTTATGCTAAAATGACGTTGAAATTCCCGTGTCAAAATTCTGCTTATTGTTACTGGTTTCTCTCCAGTCCAGCTTGCAATGGTTACTGTTTAGTGTTCTATCCTAAAACAAATCAATGGTTTGAAGTTTGAGTTACACATTCTCTTCAAGAATTCCTCCTTTTTTTTAGCCATCTGATAAGTTTGCAGTCAAGACTTGTATTTTCGCCTGACTACATGGCACAATCTTCAGTTCCCGGTACAGTTTCAGAACATTTTGTTGCTCCTGTGGGTACCAGAAGGAAATCCACTCTTTTCAGCAATAATTTATCTCTTTCGTGTTATGAAGAATAGCCATGTGTATTCTATCAATAATGAAACCAGACAGAACTCAAAACACAAGAAGAACTTTTCTTGTTTTATTCTGACACTTGTACTTGAATTTTTCAAATGTATTCAGTTCAGACCCTATACCCTGTTAAGAATCTGGATTCTGAATCTCATTTTAACACTCAGTGGATATTAACTATCAATTATTTGTGCTTTTAAAATTAATCTTTTTTTTTTAATTCTTTACTGGTTTCTTAAAATATTCCCAGACAGTGGATAAAATCTTACCAAAGACACACACCCCTAATAAACCAAGATGCTAAACCCTAAAACTCAGTGAAATTTCACAGACTTCAGTAGAAATTGCACTAAAGAAATATTTATAGAAGTGCAGACCTGATGAGTATCTGTAGTTGTATTCGTATGTATAGACAATTTCTTGCCCTCTTTCATTTTTTGTTTATGTTTAAGGTCTTTGAAGCCAGGATAACATTTTCTATCATATTTCATGATATCTTGTCAGATTATTGCAGAAAGATATTATAATCCTTATAAGTTGTTGAGAAAAGAGGCAATTTAAAAAAAATTAATAAATAAACCCTATTCATTGAAGTAAAACTTAACAGTTGATCACATTTGCTTTTTTAATAAATAATTAATTAGAAATAAACCTATTTTAACTTTCTTACATATCTATTTATGTCTCGTTCTTGTGCATCTTTGCTTGCTATTTTAGGTGCTATGTTGGAAAAACAAGCAACCTCCAGATCATGATCTCTTTTTTTTAAGTATATGTATTATATGACTCTATCTATGTATCTATTCAGGGGTTTAACTCAAGTTTCAGAGTTTCAAACATGTTGGTTCAAACTCCACTGAGATCTGGTAGCTGACTGAGGTGAATTTATAGTGGGATGTATTTTTGTAAACTGATGTTGGATTACGTCATTCTGAATCTTGATTTAGTCACAAGCTTTATGATGGTACCACATGACAA
The DNA here is from genome assembly GCA_013398055.1 of Ifrita kowaldi. NCBI lineage: Eukaryota > Metazoa > Chordata > Aves > Passeriformes > Cinclosomatidae > Ifrita > Ifrita kowaldi. The sequence goes on from VZRS01014314.1 coordinate 162,357, forward strand.
AAGGTCTGATATAGGTTCCTCCCGGGAGGTTAAGAGGAAATATTTGTGAGTGAGTAGAGAGACCTGGTCATTCCAATCTTGCTATGATGACCTGTTCAAATAACTCATTGATTATATTGCATTTTATGCAATTCAGGAGGATGACAGAGAGAGTGGATGATTTGCTTTAATAAGGAGCAAACAAAATTAAAATGAAATAAGCATTTTTGTAGGTATTTTTTTCATTCTGCATTGCTGGATGTTGTGTTTATTTTTCCTAAGAAAGGAAGTTGAGCTATTGAAAACTGTTTTATGTTTAGAAGAAAACTGGTGAAGTAGCCTGGGCTTAAATTTGTGCATTAGTGCTAAACAAATAAAGTTGGTCAGTAAGGGCTTGCTTTTGTTGTGCTTGTGGCTTTAGAAGGTAAATAGAAAAACTGCATTCTTGGAGGAAGTTTCTTTCTGCTTGTCTGTTATTTTGTACCATGAACCATCCTCTGAAATTACTGTAATAGCCAGTAGGTCTGGATGGACAAGTTCTATAGAATGTGTAGAATGTCAAAAGTATTTTGGCTGAGGGAAAGAAAATACTTGTTTATTTAGGAATAATTTCCCATGGCCTAATTCTGAAATGATGCATTCATAAGACAGAAAATAAATGTCACCTTTCTTCTCTTAGAAATATATATATATACACACACACAGTTGTGCAGCAGAATTATTAATTCAAAACCCAACAATAATACAAGCAATTCATGTAAGATGCAGTTCCTAAACAGAGGGTTATTTATTACCTAGGAAATAAGTACTCTAGTTACTGTAACTGAGGTGAAATAATTTGGCTACTTTCCAAATTGGTTTGTTTCCAGATTTTCTCATTTTTTCCTATCAAAGGGAAAGGATCAGCATCTTAGCGATAACCTTGGTGCTTTCATTAGCTCTGGAAAATCTTTTTTTCACATAAATAGGTGTTCATAGCGGGCTGTGCACCTGGACTCTTTATAGGATGAAAAATCAGTGTCAACATACGTATTTTTCTTGATGTGTAAAAGTAGAGAACTAACAATTAAAGCTTTGGGAACGTCTTTGTTACTTTTGAGAAGTTCAGCCTGCAAATGCACAAATGTAACTGTTAGGTCTGGCCAGACAGCTCAGAGCAGTAGGACTGACCAAAATGTCGAATATATTGGGGTATTTATGCCAGAATGTCTCCCTGCTGAAACTGCTGCTAAGTTTCTACTTTTTATCTTGAATTAAATGCAATGATGAGGACCTGGATTCTTAGTTTGCTTAAAATAACACTTTCATCCAAGCTAATACTGATTTACCCCTAATTTGGATTGGCTCATTGTATAGTTTGTTTTCTTGACATCTGCTAACAACACAGACAACTCTTTTTCTTTCTTCTCACTTCTTAAAGAACATGACACAGTCTGCATTGCAGTCCTCAAACAAATGTGCTGTCTTTAGCTTAAGGGAAAACTCAACCTTGAAGAAATAATTTTTTTTTCTTCCTTAAAATTCAGCGTCCCATAACGTTATCTCTTCTCTTTAAGTGTTCAGAAAACTTTTCCTGTAGCTAAAATTTTGCTTTCAATTTTTATCCTAAACTTGTAGTTCAGATGTAAAATGAAGTGAAACACATTTTTTGCCTGTGATCTTTACTATATTTGCATGACTTAGAAGTGACAAGTTTGTTATTTTCCCCCTTGTACCAGTAATTCTACATGGTGGTATTGTCATGTGGTGCAAAAAAAAGTAAGAAAAAGTAAAGAAAATGAAGGAGGATCAGATTCTGAAGTTCTTAGCCAAATCTTTCTTTAGGCAAATACTAACCTCACTGGGATTTGGTTTAAATGAATTACATTTACTTAATTAATTAAGAGCATATATTTAAACTATCCTTTTTGTCCCATCTCTTTATTCTGCCTCAAATTGTAAAATTTATAGATTTTTTTTTTTTTTTACGCCACACATACCAGAGTAAGAAAATATAAATATCTGTACCAAAAGCTGACCCAAGTCTACAATATATTTCTATTACCGGTTACTGTTTAGAGAGCACAGCAATTTAGTAACCACGAAGTACTAGGCTTGTAGTAACTAAAAGAGTGCAAACACTGAGAAGGAAAAAGGTTTTCTTCTCTGTTTGGAGATAGGTATTCCTAGTCTCAGTTGTTATTGTTTTGGAAGTTTTTTTCCCATGTTGGACCAGTGTCTCAATTTAGAGGATTTGAAGATTGGGAGAGAGTAGAGAAAGCACAGCAAGTATTCATGATGCCTTGAGCTGTATTTGGTAGGAATTTGATAATTTCGTTTCCACATACAAATTCTGCAGAGATCAATCCTACGCTATGAGTTTAGACTCCCTGCTGAGCCACTTCACAGCTCTTGATTAGCTATGGATATTATAGTAATTGAGTCTGTTAATGCCTACCTTCCCTGCGAGGTGTTAGCAAAACCTGTTCATTAAAATAATGACCACAGAAGAAAAAAGAGGGAGAGAGAATGTAAAGATATGCATAGTATTTCAAGACCTTGGAATTCCTTCTAACACTGTGTTCAGAAACTCTTCAAGAATACTATAACAGCTGCTACTTTACAATTAACTTGCACTATTAATTGTATTCAGAAAATTCATCTTGGCAAGTGAAAGGACAGAATCAATCACCTTTGTGCAACACTACAGATTTTTATTACCCATATTCACTCAAGCAACAAGTCTACTTAGAAAACATTAATGTTCAGATGCCAATTGACAAAAGCACAGGGACTTATTAAATCAGAAATATTGTGACAAACTGTAGAATTTTGTGGTTTTGCTCTAGGGAGCTAATCCAGTAAAGCATTTAAGAGGCTGCTTAATTTTAAGCATAGAAGGACTCCCCAGAGAAGGTATAAAACAGATGTTAAAGTGTTTTCCTAGATGGAGCATGCAATTGGTCAAAATTTGTTCTTCTGTATATTTTCTTTTTGTTTTGCTCTGTTTTATAGGAAGATGTTAAGATTGCACCAAGCCCTTTAGAAGTCCATTATGCATGCTAACTATTCATAGTATAATATGAAACGCTATCATGTGCAATATAAATATGAGTATTTCAGTATTACATAGAGATCTAATAAAAAGTTACTGTGCTATGTACAGTGCTCACATAAAGAAAACTACATCACTGGTCTCAGAACACTTTAAAATATACTGCCTTAATCTGTAGTTCTGGGAAGCTGCTAAATCCATTTGATAGAAGTGCATGGATTTTTTATCGTGAGGCCCTCTGAGTTCAGGGAAACTGTGTGATACAGAAAGCTGTCTGAACACTGTTCAATACAGAAATATGTCCATGAATAAGGTAGGGGGCTTCAGTTAGGGTGACAGAGGTCCCAAATCTCAAATTTACAGGCTAGCCTCAAGAACTCGGAGCTGTGCCATATGAGATGCAGATTGAAATATTACAAGCATTTCTATTCATACACATGTTCAGAGCTTCTGTTTCCATCTATAATCTTACTGTATTTGTTGTACTATGCAATCTCTGAGTTATTAAAAAGACCAGTTAGTGAAAATGAGCCAAGTTTTATTCTATTTGGGGCTGATAATTATGCCGTTTGAATGAAAAATATCTACTTTTCCAAGCCTACACTCACAATGATACAAAGGCTGCTCCTTAACCGTAAATCTTGTACTCACATTTGTAAGCAGTTTTCCTTGTAAATGTGTGAAAAAATGGAAGCTTTACCTTGAAAGGGAAACTGATTTAACCTGGAGCCTTTCCTACCCTCTTTTGGTTATCCTTTTCCCCCCTGACGGCAGAGATAAGGAGATGAAAACACCCTTCCACAAACTCCCATTTTTCCTCATGTTCAAAGGCTTCTATACCATTTCTACTTTGCTCAGTATTTTCATCGACACATCAAATAAGGTTCCTGAAATATCTTATTTTCCTATACATTTTTTTGTTTAAATGAGAGGCTGACACAGTGGCAATATTTGGCATCTCAACATATAAGAAAGAAAAACGTAATAATCTGTCTGACTCTGTGTTGAATATTCTTCCTGTGCTGTTTCAAATGAATGTAGACCTTTCTTTTATTGATCAATTAGTAATTGTAGTGAAGCTGTTCAAAACAGCTGCAGAAAAAGCTAAAGGATTTTAAAGCAAGTTGATTGATCGCATGTTACTGCTGTAACTGCTTCTGTGGCAGAAACTGTCTTGGCCAACATTCAGGGAATTGAATTAGGGGAAGCAGAATATGCAGTTATCACACCTGGACTAGAGAATCACCATCTACACGATGCAATGCAAAGCCAAGCAGTGCCCCCATCTTGTCCAGACCTAGTTTGTGGACATTCACATGAAATTACTATTCACAGGTACATCCTTCAAGGGGTACAACTGTTCAGTGAAGTATTTGCATGATGAGAGTTTATGATTTGCCCTCCAGAACTACTAGGAATACATGTGAGCAGTCAGCAGCTTGTCCGAACATTGCAGGTTTAGGGTCTTTTGCCCCTTTGTGAAGCAAACTGGCAGTGAAATCAGAAAGGAATGTCGACCTTGAGCCCAAACAAATTCCTGCAGGTGCTCATTCCTAGTTAATTCCAGCTTCAATGATTTACCATCAAATGAGACAAAGTATGTCTTGGGATGAGGCAGTCCCTCAAAGCCCCGTTGCTGCTGCAGTTAAGGAGATCAGATCAGTTTGCAGTCTCTCTTCACCTGACTGGCATGACTCTTCAAATATCATGGAGAGTGGTTTGGAAACTACAACAACCAGTTGCCTCAGACTCTGGAATATTAGAAAACAAATATTTAGGGAAACAAAGTAGTCACATTCTTACTGTTTGCATTTCAGAGCACGGGGAAGCCTACTACTGCTTTCTGTTCTGTACACAGAAGATATTATGGATGAGAAGGTGTGATTCACCTTTTGTGAGTAGTGTGAGGTGTCATGATTTCCAGTAACCCATCCATTCAAGTCTCTGGATTTAATCTGTCTTGCTTGTTCTGCACCTGATTTTTTCCCCTTATAACTCCTAAACCCAAAAATACTGTTTCAAGCACCTTTCTTCTTAAACTGCATATTTATCCTGTTCCTTGCATAATTCTGAGAGTTCAGATAATTTGTATCTGACAGAATAAATAATAATTTCATTATGATTTTGCTACAATATCAGCTATTTTTCTTCCTTTTTCCTTCCAGTGGGTTGCATATTTAACACATCACAATATGTCTAAGGAGGCTCTGAAAAGAAACTGCCTGCATCACAGTGATATGGAGTCGTTTAGGGGACTTCTCCAGTTTGTCTTGAGATGTTTTTCTGCTAGAGAATACAGACTGTGGGAAAGTTTCAGCCAACTACTTACCAAAAGTAGTTTGCACTTAAAACTGCTAGACAGCAGAATCCCAAGTATTCTGTCGCTAGCTTCCAAATTAGGGAGTTGTTGAAAATCACCATCCTGGGATAAGCAGAAAGTCAGGCTTTGGATTTCAAATCCAGTCCCAAGGAAAAAGATCTTAGGACTATGAGAGGTATTCTGGAATTGTTAACAGCACTAAACAGCCAGACCTTGTGTATGGAATATGCAGAGGTTTTTCAGCAGTGCAAACACAAAAAAAAATTGATCTACTTCATGGAAGGGATAATTTCATACTTTTAAAGCATCACATTTTGAATGATTGCTGTCCAATACTGAAAATGCATGTTTTTGATTTTACACATTTTTTATTTTTTTATATTTTTCAGTCATTAACAAAGATGGCATAAGAGTAAAGAATTCTCAGATGTGTGTGCACAAACACACATGCATCAGGCACTCTCTTGTCCAGCAAGCTGAAATATTCAATTCACTTCACTGTTTTATTTATTCACTCTATTCTGTGTAGTGTAGTCTAGAATGAAGAAATAGGATCACTAGATCTATTGATCATGCAGACAAACACATGCTTTTATACTCTGTATTTGTAATCCCCTGGGTTCCTTTTTCACTCAGATACTGTGATGAAGACTAAGCTACAAATGAGATGGCAGCTTTTTAAACTCATGGGTGTTGTTGCTCCCAGAGAGCTGTTAACTCCTGTGCAATTGCTTCAAACAGGCAAACAGCACCAAGGGGGGCACTTTGTTAACACTGTAGACTCCTTTTAGTGCTTCTGCAAAAGGGTCCCTCTAAGGAGCTGTACCTGCCCAAACTACGTTGCTAAAGGGGGGCCAAAGAGACCCCCTACTGTTACAAACTTGAGGTGCTTTCCCAGTTTTTATTAGGACTTTCCAAGCTTATTTTAAGACTAAAATAGGTTTTTTCTTAAGATGTTGAAAGTGTTTATTAGATGTCTTTTAAAAATGTATGTCAGGTTTTTTGCACTTAGAGTTCTTTCTGATTATTTAATTAAATCCCTCATCAAAGCTCCATGCTTCTCCAGCATTTCCAAACTAGCTCCAGTATCATGGACTATGACTATTTGTTAGGCATAAGAATTGACATTTTAAGTTGAACTTTATCGCTATATAGAAAGGCTCTTGAACTAGCAATTCTCAATTGAAAGAGGGAAGTCCTTGGTGGCAAGATCTAGTAAGTGGGGCTTTTTTTTCAGTTTTAAAGAAAAGAAGTACAAAAGTAAACATCCTGCCAGCCAAAAGATCATGTGCTGAGATGTTCCCATTCAAGTTAAAATGTGAAGCCTTGGATTCACAAGATAAACTAGTTTGCATATTGAGCTGTTGGAAACACAAGCAAACTAGTTGGAAAAATGCGAACCACTGCAAGGATGGATTTAAACTTTGGTTTAAATTTGGTTGCAATTGTTGAAGGAGCACTGGAATTTTCCTTCTGGCAAATATTAGTGTTTTGCTAAGAAATACCCTGCTTGCTGGCTGCTCACGCATGGGACAGATTGGGAGTTGGCAGCCGTTCTCCTGGGTAGGCATTGATGTGCAGAAAACATTTAGCAGGTGTGAGGAGGAAGAGCCACATGACGTGCTCTGCTGTTCATATTTCTCTTTCCCTTTTTTTGGAAATGAAAATTCAACTTAATGAGTATACTGGTGCCTTGCTAAAAAAATAGGATCTATTGTTTTCCTGAGGGTAATCTTTTCCAGACAGTCCTGTCTTTGCCTTGTCTTTATGTTCCAGAAGTCAGACTGGCGACATAATAGGATGTGGTTTATTTTTAAAGGTAGTAAGCTATTGTCTGAAGTGTAGAAAAGGCTGTGACAAGTCTTTAAGTTCATCTTTATAAGCAGAGAAATGTCAAAATTTACAGCTTATCGGGCACTACTGAAAAGTCAAACTTCTAGGCTTTGCTTTAGTAGAGCTAAATTCATGAGCAGTTAGCACATCTTAGTTTTATGCAAGGCTCAGCTTGCATTCCTCCTTCTGTCATCTCAGGCTGCTGAAATAATTTGCATTAGGAGGCTTCAGTAAACTTTCCATAACTGTGTAATTACTTGTGGGTGCTTCGTTCCCAAGTCTATGAATTCACTGTTGAGCATTTGTAATACAAACATCCAGACTTATTAGTATTTCCATCCTAATTTTCACTGAGTCAAAATACCAGACCCTAATTCAACTGAATTTGTCTAGTGCTCCATTAAGCCTGTTTTTGTGCTTGCTTTTAGCATAATAAGTTCACTGAACTTCAGCTCCTGTAGTCACAAGACTGTAGCACTTTTGCCACTAGAGGGTATTGGAAATGAGGAATTAAGGTTTAGGTATTCTGGGAAGAAAGATTTCCACTGTAAATCTGTAATCCAGGATTAGGCTTCCAGCTTCGAGACGCAGATAAATTGTGACCTATTAACACATAATATGAAGGTATCCTGAATGTTCATATACAACTTGGACAAAAATTCATTTCCACCCTTGTTTTTCGTACATTCCAGCAGTGTTACTTGTTCTGTGATACAAACACCTAACCCCAAAACGGCTTTATTTCAGAATGCTTTCTATACAGTATCCAGTTCTGGTATTTGCACTTGCGGTAGCCTCACGGAAAAGATCACTGAAAAGAATTAAAGGAAGCAGAGGGAAATAAGTCTGTAGGCAGAGACAGTTGAGGGGCAATTTAAATTACCAGAGATAGTTGTTTAAAATATAGGAAAACATCTGATAGCAGAGGGTGAAGAAAGAATATCAGTTTTAATCACAAAGGATAACCAGACCTAGCAATGAACAGTGAAAACTACACAAAGTCAACATTGAATAAGAAGCAGTTTTCTAGGAGTAAGTGTAAATTAAAAGTTTATTGGGCAAGATTTCAGGCTTACAATCGTCATACCTCTAAAACAAGAAGAGATTTTTTATATACTCTTCGTGTAAATTAATGCATTGTCACCTATTTGAATATATTTCTGTGGTGAGGAAAAGAAGTACTGTCTTGTTCAAGAAAGGTAATCCTTTCTGTCCTTAGAAAGCATAAATACATTTCACTTCCCCTCAGTAACAGGGGAAGGTGGCAGGGGAGTTGGGGAGGGCAGCTTGGAGAAATTCTGAATTGCCTTTTTTTCCCTTGGCACAATTATCAGTATTATGAACATTTTAAGATGGCTTTAGCTACCCTTTCTGCTTTATGCTCTAGAGAGGGACAGAAAGTTTTTTCCTCCCATATTTTTCATAAGAAAGGCATTCTGCTGTTAGTTTTTTGATTTTTCATTTCCATGTTCTCTGAAGCAAGGAGCATGTGTCTGATGGGAATAGTTCTGTGATACTTGCAACACTAATCTGTTCTGTGTGTATAGCATGCAAATTTTAATTACATTAAATAATCACAGGTCTTAAAAATTAAAGCAAGGGAGTTCAGTACTGGTGTATCTGGGTAAAATGACCTCTGAAATACTCCAATAACTCTGTGACACTTTCTGAGTGATGTGATAAAATAGACTTTTCTGGTCTTGGTATGTGAAAAAAATGAGTCATTTCTTGTTTCAATCTAAAGGTGCACTTTGTTTAATTTGCATTTTAAAGGCTTACTTGTTGATTATACCATGCTTTTGAAGCAGCATGGAAAATGGAGTTTGTAGCAGCAAGCAACGGATTGGCGATGTGATATGATTCTGCCATTTGCACATCACTTAAAGGGTTCAGAGCTTCAAAATCACTTTAAGATGTGAAGCTTTAAAAATTGATTTTGTCATGTTTTAAACTAAAGAGAAGACTAACACTGCTTTTTAACAAGCATCTTCAATGTGCTCAAAGATGGGTTTATCTGTATTCTGTCTTATGACTTGCACACAAGAGAGTTTAGCAGAAGAATGGAGTTGGCAGGGGGAAGACAAGACAAAAAGCTTTAAGCAATTAAGGTAGGGCAGGATGAGAGCTGGATCAGATTTTTATCAACTGTGACTGCAGGAATAGTAAAAGAATTCATGCTCTCCTCGAAACAGGCAAAGAAACTGGAAAGCCAAAACAGTTGGGAAAATGATGAAAAGGAGTGATTTCCATGAAAAACTGTAGATGTCTCTTTTTTTTTTTTTTTTTTTCCGGATGAATATGGCAAAATTACCAGTTACAGTGTGTCAACTTTGAAGTAACTTTAAATCTGTATTTTAAGGAGATTTAGGTAACAAAGAAAACATATTTTCTTTTTTATAAGTAAATACATATACCACACCCAAAGTCACAGTCAGAAGCAAATTCTGGGGTTATTAATTTCTCTCTTATAAGACAACTTATTTGGCCAAGATTTTCCCACTGTTTTACTGTGCTTCTCCCCTTTTGTTTGTATTTCAGTAGTTCTGAGACTACAGCTAAAGTGAGGTTGTCCTTTCTGTCAGTTTTATACAAATACAGTAAGAGACACTTTGGATCCAAAGCAATTATATTGAAAAAGCTGAAAATCTGTAGATTTAGAAAAAAACCCAAAAAGTGGACTTTGTTTACTACTGTAATAAAAAATCAGGAGATTTTTCAAAAAGTGTCTTAGTACATGAATAAAAAAAAGATGTGTTTTTCCTTTTGTACACTAAAGACTGTCCCATCTATCATCCTTCTCTTCCTTTCACCAGGAGCCCCAAATCAAATAAATGTCATCTAAATACCTTAGGTCAATTAAAGATCCCCGGCCTCATTTCCTGCGGATTAAGTCCTTCTAAAAGGTCAAAGATGCTCTGAGGAACTTGAATATTCCATAATTTAACTGTCTTGCACATCCAGTTTCACAGACTCTGTAAGAATATGAACAGTCGATGCTTGTAAACAGCCCCTACATTTTGTCTGAAGAACTGACTGAAAAAGTGCAGACCTTCCAGTCAGTTACATACAAATGAATCCCCAGGTCTCCATGCAGATCTTTATGCATCCTTTAGCTTGCACTTCTCCACTCAAGTTCTCTGTAAATTACGCAGATGGACAGTAACTCATCAGGGCCAGGAGAGGCAGTGGAGGGAAGGAATGGACAGGAGGTACACTTGTGCAGGAGGTATGAATGCCCAGGAAGCAGAGGAACATGCGAGCATTGGTATTTCTGTGAGGATAGAGATTTTGTTTCCACCCAGCCCACTTTGAGACTTTTCCTTATTAGCAGTCTCCCTTTTCCATTCTGAAGCCATATCTGACAGCCCTCTCTACAGTCTGAAAGACACAGGAATCTATGTGAAAAGGAAATAGCCTTCATGAAGCCTTGAATGTCTTTCCATCAGCTTCCTGCTGATCACAACAGCTTGGATTATCTGACTCCCTGAAGGCAGGTCCAAAGAAGATTCCAAGTCTATCTTGCAATGTTTGACAAAAGTATTTCTTTTCATGCAGGAAGAGTCTCAGCACATTTGTGGGTCTGATGCGCAGACAAAGCAGCTATAGACCAGCAGGGGTGTTTTCTTTATTCCTGACAGTTGCAATAATCTGGGTCAGCATGTCTGTTTGACACAACTCATTATCCATATAGTCATAGAGTCAGGAGGATGACGTGTAAAAGGACCATGCAATGCCCCAAGGATTATTGAAATCATGTGGCACAGTAGGAAAGTGGTACTGGGAAGTTCGATCTCTGCTGTACGGTAAGGACTCACTGTGTTAGGAAGAAGAAGAGATGAACAATGGTCAGAGGTATCCCATGATCATTAAAAATCCTCTGCTTTCTACCACAAGTGGGAAAACTAAGCATAATATTCTGGCTAAATTCCAGTTTGAGCAACTGCAATGAGTTCAGTTTTAATTCTTTTTGCAGTTTCAGATGATTCATTATAGTCATTTTCACTCCTGTAGTAACGAGAGAAGAACAGGTAATATGTATAAAACAGCAAAACTGTCCAACATTACCCTTTTTCTGTGTTTCACTCCTTATAAGGGGGGCTTTGGAGAGTCACTGCTAGGAAAGAATGACTGCCTGTGACTTCTAATATGGGCTGGATGGGATCCAATGATCACATGGGGAAAATTCTTCCTTGCAAAGACAGTGATTCAGGCAAAAGATATTTTCACATGTCATTTGACAGGAGTCAGTGCAATGAAACCCAGGATATTTACACAGTTAGATGTGTGGTTTATGTTCCCAGCGCCAAATGCAATGAGGACTCATATATGTCTGACAAATTATGCCATGGTGCTTTTGCTCTGCAAGATACATCTGTTTTTCCCTCTCCTTTTGATGAGTCTTGCTGGGATTATCCCTTTGGGATATCATTCCCTTGAGCTGGATTTCTTCTCATGTCATCTAGTCCAGTTTTGAAGTTCACACACTTGTTTCTTGGGTTATGGATTTGGCAATGTGAAGAGTGAGACATGAAAATATCCATAAGACCCTTTTCCTCATGTTCTGAATATGATACAGGAATCCTATCCAGATGGAGAAAATCTATGCAGTAGAGGCCTAGTATTTTCTACATCTTAGAAATGAGTTCATAAACCATCTCAATATTCTTTAATCTTAAAAGATGAAAGTTGTATCTGCTCTTCCAAACCCTACTTGCAGAAGGATGCCCAGATAAGAGCTGAGAGTATTGTCCCCAGATCAAAAGACCCTACTGAAATTTTGTATTTCTAAACACAAAATTATACCTCTTTAAAATCTCAAAGCATTACTCATTCTGGCCTACTTTAATTCCCATTCTTCATTTTCACAATAACATGTAATGAAAAATTCACTTTTTAATTAATAAAGAAGCAAAAAGAGAAAAAAATAGCACAGTGGTAATGGAAGATTAGATTTTGCCTTTTTATTTAATTGATAATCCTGAAGGTACTGAATTAAATTAATAGTAATTCCATTACTTTATATTTTCTAGAGCTATCCTAATTTACACCAGAAGACAAACTTGAATAATTTATCATACATGTATTTAAACAACATAAACAAGAATATATTAAGCAGTGTATTTAACAAGTGAAATGAAAGAGATTTTGCGGGTCCTACCCTTTTAGCCTTTGCAGAATAGTTTCAAGTACTTGGAATTCTGTCTTATATGATTTGTAAAAATCTATTTTATGCATGGGAGCCTGGCAATATGTTAATAGGAGAGATCTTATTGCATTTTCTGCAACATAATATACAACAAACAGCAAACAACTGAAGGGAAATGAAGCTTTACACCCCCTTACTCGTTGTTCTGATTCTACTGTAATATGAGCTGTAATGATTGGTGAAACGTAATGCTGCATTCATAATTGGCTAAACTCGTAGGATACACAGCTTTTCACAAATAGGTCTGAAACACATTCAACGTCACTCAACATATTATTTGTTGATGTACATTCTCTTTTGTTTTATGATGATTTTAATTAACTCCTCCTGTAGCTTTGTATTCTTCATATGCTCCTCAGGAGTAATGGACCAAATGTTATTATTTGTTACACACATATAAATTATCAGATTTTCCACAGAATTTAATACCTGGGAAATACATTCCTGTACCTGGCCTTTTGGGTATGTTTTTTTTAAAAATGGCTTTGGCTGCAGTCGGGAACAGGACGCTGACTAAAGTAAGAAATCTCATTTGTCCTGTGTTCCATCTGGCATTGCCTATAGTTCTGCCTATTTTTGCAAGACCATTCAAGTTCCAGGCTTTTGCTGCGCTGCTGGGAAAGAAAATATTTGTGTGCCTTTTAGGTTAAAGTCTCATGGAATACATGGGGAGGAGGGCTGCTTCTATCAGCAGAATTACCCAGGACTTCTTCTGAGGGCTTGAATTCTCAGTGGCTCTCAGTGGCATTTGCTGATTTAATCAGCAAAGATACAGGTTGAAAATTTCAGCTTAGTTCCCTTAGTCACTAAGTGGAAAGAACTGCTTGCTTCCTCTCTATAGAATTTTAGAGGTTTATGAATTGATCAGGGTTTTTTACGTCTTGCCAAAATGGGAAGAGCTTGTACGTCCTTGAGGTAAGGAACAACAACCAGCAGTTCTCAGGGGTATAACAATTTCTCGTCCTTCCAAAATTCATCTGTCTCTTTTTGTCTCTTTTGGCAGCATGGTACAACCTAATTTCAGCTCCCTCTACAAAACAATTTGCTGTTTCATTTTTCTGTTACTTGCAGCAGATATGTAGCTGCATTCACATACAGCATGTGAGAGATTTCTAAATGATATTGTCATTATCTCTGTTATTATTGAAAGAATTTGGGGGATGTCAGAAAACTGTCAAAACCTATGGAATCAAACTGCTCTAAATAAATAAGGAACAGAACCTGCTTATGAAAGATTACTGCTCATCAGCAGCACTAGCCAAGGGAAAGAAATAGTGGCAGATCTCCTTGCTGTCTCAGCCATTTCTGACCGCATGAAAAGGTTATGTACTTCCAGAAGGAGGAGGAAGACACTTCTGCCAATTGAAAAGTCCTCTACTGTCTCTTGAAAATGTCTTACCCACCAAATTGTACTGAGGTTTGTAAAATTTACGTAGGCAACTGTAGACAAGCCAACCAACTACAAATGGGTTCACATCAAGTTATTCTGGCACCAAAGGTCTGTACAATTACTTGACTTCCTCGAGGTTCTCCTCTTCACCAGTCACAGGCTTTCCTGGAGTTTCTCTAGGTGGCAGCAGGTGCTGTCATTGACCCTCCTGTATTTGCTTCCAGCTTGTGCTTCCTTCTAAGATGTGCTAGGAATGAGTGATTATGCAGATTTAGGTGTCCTCCTTTCATGCCTATCGCTACAGAATTATATGTGTAGATGTGTGTATATACACATTTGTGAATGTATGGAGCCAGAGAGAACAGGCAGACCACACACATAAATTTTACATGCTAATAAAAGTGCTTCAGAAAAGGACACATCATTGCGAAAACAAATTTTTTTTGTGTTAGTATTCATTTGTATGCGTTTCCTGATGCATATCATTCCAGTCTGGATAGGACCTTTATCTCCTCTTTGGAATTTTTTTTTCCCTAAAGGCCTGAGCAGAAGCAGCTTTACTGGAGCTGGAGTTTCTTAAGTGCTTTATCACGATAGTCAGAGAGCCATATCTACTGGGCCTTTTCAGAATAGTTTATAGTTATACATTGAGAGGACAAACTACTACTCATAATTTTTTGATTGACTGCAGGAATCTATTGCACAGGTAACCAGAAATAAGGAACTTTTGTTGCCAGAAATCCACATGACTTTTGCTGCAAGAATTGCTTAAATTTGTCTTCTTCTATCTAATACAATCCTGGAAAGTGAAAAGAAATAGAAAATAAATAGGCAGCATGGCTTGATGTACCATATCACAACCTAAGGAACTCATCTTTGGCAAGATCAGATTTTCATAATTCAGAAATTTATTGTCAACTGTGACATAGAAAAGATAGTAATACTGTCAATCAGTTCTAAGTTAGGGTTAGGCCTCTGTTGGAGTTTAAAACAAATGTTCCTGGTATATCAGTGATGGTAGCATAGTGTTCTAACATCAGAAATTGTTGAAAAAGGTGTGGTTTAGCAGCTGTTGTCGACTGCCTCAAAGTGAAAATGTACAGCTATCTGAGAATGTACACTCAAGCCCTCTGTTTTAAACCTGGAAGACAACCATTTGTGCTCTTGAAAATTTTTCTGGAATGTGAATCTGTTGATCCTGAGGTCTGCACGTCAAGAAGTAGTTAATTTCTGATTAATTTTGAAAATGAATTGAGGCAAAGAAAATTTAAGAAATCTTAGTGAATTCTAGATGGATTCCAGCAAGAGGTAATGTTGTTTAGAGAGCAGCAATTTAATCAGAACATAATATTCCACTTTAAAATGTCTTTATGGGGATTTAATTTGCATGAATATCTCTCTGCAGACAGTCTCTTAAACATACATATGGCTCATGGCACCCATGACATCTGAGCACTGTGCACTTCCTCTGTGATATGGTGAAGTGCTATAATTACAGTTTTCAGACATGGCAACAAGGCACAGAGGATCCTGTTTGCAAAGATATTGGTGCACTCAGTGAGGACAATAGGGCATTGTTATAACTCTTTCCAGAACAGTATTTTCTGTCCAACTATTTCAAATGTTTGTCCCATCCTTACTCACTCCAGACTCACACGCTTCTCCAGGACCCTGTCTTCATTTTCAGTATTGTTATATGTACATCTGATGCTGAGGTTTCTCTACACTACTCCTGACAAATGCAAATCTGAACCCACTGTTGAGGCCAAGATTGCCCTTCCTCGAAAGTATAAAAAAGTAGAGTGCATGTTGTGAGGCCATCTCAGCCCATGCTCTGGAGATAACTGGAAACTTAGAGACTTTTAATGGCACAATTTGGATTCAAGCCACCTAAATGGTCCAACACGGTGATAACTATGCCTGCTATGTTTTGGTCATCACCAAATGTCCTGACATCAGCTCTTTTAAATCCTAATTTGGACATGCTGAATTAGCTGGGATATTTTTTAACCTTATGGCATTATTAATATAAAGAATATTGACTTCTTCATGACTACCTCCAGTCTTCACCTCATTGTACTCAAATCATGAAAGAAGTATGAGCTCCAGGGAGGTTGGAGAGATACACCTTTCCACTTGAGAATGAGACTTCTCATCTACTGTATAATTAAAGATGTTTTTGACAATTAAGGCAATAAGAAAAGCTAAAAGCAAAGCAGTGGAAACAGAAACCCTCAAAATTATTTTGTCCTTTTAAAAAGCTCCTTTTTCTCAAAACTGCTCATACTTCCTTACACAGAACTATCTTTACAGAAAACTCTATAATTGGTCTGTAAATTAGGCTAGCCTAAAAATGTATTTTTATTTTTCCTGAAAACTATAAATGTGGCAATTATGACATATAAATTGATGTTTGATTTCCTGTTTATCTTCTTTACTTGACACTAATGATTGTGGAGCATCATTTTCTTAACAACAAAAAAAAAAAACCCGCTGTTATTGGGCTTCGGGAGCGAGCAAGTCATCCCTTTTGTAAATGTTCTGCAGCTAAAGATGTAGATAAACTTCATGGCATTGGAAGCCCAAGTTTATTGGCTTCTATTTATTGTGTCCTTCCAAAGAGTCTTTTCCACATCAGGAAACATCAGGTTATGCTTTATTTTGAAGGTTTGGCTGTTCCACTTCCCCATCTCAGAGGCAGAAAGTGAGCTGCCTGTTAGCAGCCCAGTTTACAACACAGACAGTTAGATAGAACTATAAATGGTAAAAGATAATTAACAAGAGATGGTTTCGAAAAATTCATTTCAGACAAGTCTAAGCAGTGACATTTTTAGCTGGTAGACATTAAGATAAAATCAACTGCATGTATTAGCTATAGAATTAGTCATTAACATTTAAATGTAGCTGAGAGGCAGAAATGAGATGTCCTGCTGGCAACAGCCACAGGATGTATGTACAATTCTCGAGAGTGAAAGCTGTTAATTGACAAGGAAGAAAGGCAGACTAGGGGACCTGGTAGGTGAAAATCATCTCTAGCAGATATCTGGTCACGTGCAGATATACCAGACAATTCCTTGCAGTAACATAAGATCTGCTTTAGCTGTTATGGTTAACCTTTTGTACAGACTGCTGCATCCTGCCATTTGGGCCGTCGGTGCCACCCAGACCGCGTGCAGGTGAGAAACTCTTCCTTTAGAAATTACACTGGGAAACAAAAAGGAATGCATATGTGCCTTTACATTCTGAACTTACATCTCGTTTTTTCTTGTCCAGGCATCCTTTGGACATGTCCTCCTCAGTTACTTCCCCACGCTACTGCTACTATAAAAAAGTCATGCCAGCTTCCACATTCCTACACTTCAAGCATCCTAAGAGTTGCAAAAGGATTGCAGAACACTATATGACATGAAGAATTCAATTTTATACAAACTTAAGAAAAAAACGAGCCACTAGATCCTCTTGTCTTGACAGTATAGTTTTGTTTCTAGGCTGACGCTTTGCATCGCTTCGGTGTATCAAGGCTAGAATTCCTTACAAAGGGGCGTTGACATCTTTGAAAGAGAAACACTGTAACAGCAGATAGCATCTCTGGTGGAAACAAGGCCGTGTGCCTGAAACAGTAAGGGGTCTGCTTTGGGCAAACTTCTCCAAAGCATGAGACACACATTAATTCTATTTTCTGTCAAGAGGTGTTTTTTCAGATTAGAAGCTAGTGTCTGGGGCTTATTCTGATTTCAGTTAATTTAGAATTTAATTAGTTCGTTAAGTTTTTAGACAGAAGGATAGTACAGCCATGAAATTAGACTGACGTGTAATTTTCTGATGAGAAATTTATCACAGAATCTGAAGCCAAAAATTACTTTTTGTGGCCTGCTAACTCTGATGTGTGCAGTGGTTGCCTCATACTAAGATAATGGAACAAATGGAGTAGAACAGCTGAAATGTAAATGAAGTGCTTAATTTAAAACATGTTGTTAATATTTATTTTGTAGATCTATAGAGAAGACTGACAGACATCTGAAATAATGTTTCATTTTTGCCTGATAGATCTCAACACATCCATCAGTGAATTCTCTCTCTTTTGTTTTTATCACACCATTCATACCTGTTAATTCTGAGGTTTGCCAGATGAAGCCAGTGTGAACATTCACTTGATAACTGGTTATCACAGTTAATATAGAAGCAAAGTAAGTTGGTTTGCAGACAGGCTTTTATGAGTGACAGAGTGAATATAATTGTAGAAGGGTAAATAGTGTTAACTTAGCCTTTGAGCAAAATCTGTCTCTACTGGGAAGGAAAGAGCATCACCATTTGCTAATATTAAAACTAACTAGTTTGGTCTTGAAAAGCATGAGTGATCATTCTTCAAATCTTTTCAACTTCCTAGAGTTAGGCAATAGAGTTTTTGTTCGGTAGTGGTGCTGTTCTTTTTTCTTGAGGCCCCTCTATGTGTGTATACACATAAAACCACCATATTCATACACATAGATACAGAGATACAGATATATATTGGATTTTAATTTTCCCCTCACAACCTAGAAGTCTGCTTATTTGCTAAAGGTCCCACAATATACAACAAAACTTGATTTTATTAGTTCTCTTTTCAATGATTTTAATTGTAATAAAGTGAGGTTAGCTGGATATGTCTTTCTGTTTCCCTCTCTGCTCACCCTCAAATCCAGTGCATAGCAGAAACAAAAATCTGACATATGAGCTGTTGTTATTATTTTTTTCAATTATGACAAGATCTTTTATATATTCCTTTTGTATTTAGGAGCTGCAGCTAATAGGCCCCGTTTGTTCTGCCTGCCAAGTGAGTCAGCAATACAACTCTGCATTTCCAACTAAGATCATAAAGCATAAAACCCCTCTGTGAGTCCTTTAAATACTTTGTGAAGCATTTGCTAATACAGATGATTTTTGACTGCTTTAAAATATTTTTTATGTAATCAACATAAATTTGTGGCATTTATTTGAGCTTCGATTATAGAATACTCTTGTTCACAATGTTTTTCCAATTTAGCAGCTTACAAATTACTGTTTATGTTTTCAAACCAGTAAGAGACGTACACTGAGGTCAAGTGACTTTCCTCGGGTGAGAAGGACGTTGTTTGGGATGGCTGGGAGTAGAATTCAAGTCTGCTTGCTTCATTTTCTGTGTTTTTCCCTAAAGACCATTGCTGCGTGTATGAAATGGTTTGGAAAAATAAGGCTGTTTTCCTGCCAGTCTGATTTCTTGATGTATGTGTAGTAAACCCTCAGTCTGTTAAAATTACAGCAGATGATAAAAGGAAAGTGTAATTAAATGAACAATATAGAAAGCTAGGCTAATTATCCTGTGTTCTCCTGAAATGGCTGAACAGAGGAAAAGAATACAAGATGTAGATAAGATTTTTTTCCTTTTCATAAGCAGGAGGCAGGTTTATTAGTTTAGAGAATAGCATGAAGAAAACACTATGCAAAACAAATTCTTTATGAGCTACTTTTTCAGTATGTCTTTAGCCACCTTCCAAGACGGTTTGTAATAAAGCTGAGGTCTAATTCAGTGCTGCCATAAGGATCTCTTGTGTTCAAGTGCGCTCCCACTGCAGAAATGACAGCAAATACACTCTAGAAAATGTGTGTTTACGCACTTCAGCTGAGGTAGGTGACCAGCTCTCAACTGATGCAAATCATCCCACTTCTGAGGACATCAATAGAGTTAGAACCATTTACACTGCCTGCTTGTTTGGCACATGGTGCACACTCTGTGGACTCTACAGGCAATGTCCCCGCTCATAAAATGCACTGGACATACAAAGATCTACATTTTAAATAATAAATCAGCTCTTGGACCAGTAGAAAATAGATCACTGTGTACTTGTCAGTCTAGACTCTAGTTTCAATCATCTGCTTTACAGGACATAATCTCTGTTATCCTGACAAGGCCCACTTGTCATCTTTTTCGACATTGTTCAGAAGTTGTTGTGGTATTTTATAGATGTTAGGAGCAGCAAACTCTTCACAGTGTCAGAAGAGGTCACGTATGGATTGCACTGGCATTCAGATAAAAATGACTACAGTGAATAAATGACATCTTGGTAAAAGGATGGGATTGCAGCATGTCATTCATGTGAGGAAAATCCATATTTAGAAAAAGGTAATTTAAAGGTGTTTTTATTCTAAATAAGCCAAACAATTTAGAAAATTTCCTTCTTTACTAGAACTGGCTTTTGCCTTCATTTAAGACTCAGACATCCTATGGAGTATTTAATTAGGTCATCTTGATATAGAACTATACATCTTCAGATAGTCAAAAAACTCTGCCAATCACCAAAATATTTAGTAGATATACCTAAGAAAAAATAGTATCTCTGTACTAACCCTCTGGAGACATTATGATGTTGGACTGATCATGGTAGTTAGTTTTAAAATTTTTATGGCTTATGCTGGCACTCTGCTGTCCCATCATCAAAATAATAGTGCTATTGTTTCAGGTAGAGAGGAGTTAATTACTTAAACTGGTGAGACAAATAATTTCCTTCTCTCTGTTGCCTCTGACCAGCCAGCAGGACTTACCATATGAAATATAAAGCAAGAAAAAAACTCAACTTACTTGTAGTACAATATTTTTCCTCATTCTCTTTCTGCAGATAAATGAATCAACCCTGAGCTACATCACATTGCAGGTATTTTTAAGCTTGGAATATGTCAGTCAACAACACTTTAAATTGTCTATATTAGAAGCAGATAATAAAAATGGTTGTGCATGATATTTTCTGAATTAGCCAAATATCCGAATTCCTGATCTGCAAGAGATTTCCTGGTTCTTAAAATTTTAATTTTCCTGTGTATTAGCACCACACTAAATGCATAGTAAATGAAAAATAAAACTGACTTTTTATTAGAAAAATGGAGAATAGTGGAAAAAATTTTGCACTGTGCTTTTCAAAGTATCTTGTTATGACAACTACAGAATGCCTGATACTGTTCTTTATATCCCTGACACTATATGTTTAAATGTTCTGTTCAGAAATTTCCTAGAAATTTTCTACAAACATATATTAAAACACTGCAACATCTTATTAATATTTTCCAATGAAAACCTGCTTCATTAGGAAGTTTCCAAGTACCTCTACTATTTTGTTTTACTGTTCTGTATTCTGAATTGAGTCCTTTAAATATAAGAGATGTTTGATAGACAAACATCTGTAATTATACAGGCTGTGATCTGTCTATATGAAAAAGGTCTCAGGTTCTCATTATTTTTTAAGAGTAGGTTATTTTTACACATGCTTTGCAATTAAGCTTTTAGGCAGGACCAAGCATTCCACAGCCATAAAATAGGACAAAAATACTATTTCTAAACTAGTATGATGTGGAACTCTTGGGAATGGGACTTTTTTTATGCTGCTTCAGTAGTTGCATATCCTATCCTATCCATTATTCAAGACATGACTTCCTTAATGACATGTTCATAAAGTACAATAATAAATATACAGCACGAAGGACATATCATCTTAAAATTCTTCTTTCCCAAAGAGGTCCAAAAATACACTAAAGCCTGATCAGGTTTCAGGGCATCCATATAATTACAATACAAACCACCAACATTCTGTCCCATGAAAATTTAACTTTTTTTTCTGCTTGAAAGGATTGGCTTAATATTAGGTATGGTTTATATATACATATATCAGTCACTGCAGTTGTGACTGTCCTTGTGTCCTTTTATTTCCCCATTATTAGGTATCTGTTGCTGATTGTGCTCTGCAAGTTGAGCAATGAAACTCTGCTCCAGAGGAGAGTCTGGGTGATCTTTGCTGAGCAGGCTTAAGTTCCTTGGCATGGGTATGGAAGACTGGAAGAAAATTCCTGCAGCAAACAGCTTCGCAGAAATGTCTTGGCTCAGTGATGGAAAAGAAAAATGTTTAAAGGTCCTTAAAAATCCTTTGCATGAATATTGTGATGATGGACTTCAGCACTTGACATATACTGCAGAAGTATAAGTGCTAGCATCAGTTTTGGAAATGATCCTTGGGAACAAAAGACATTATGATTTTAGATTATGCCTTTTTTATTTCATAACTATTGAAAATATATTTTTCATTGCACTTTGGGACAATAAGATATTTATTCAGTCCAGTTCAGAGACTTTTTTAAGTTATTCAGTTACTATTACCCTGATGAGACTCAGTGCACGCTTAATTTCTTTTAAATGTGTAGCTGCCAGGTTTAATATATAGCAGAAATTCTTTCAAGACTCTGGAAATTCTGTTCAGCCCTGGCTTTTGTTTTCTTTCAGGAAACTGTGAACGTTCACTGAAAACAGGCTTCTGCTATAGTTGAGTTATATTGAAGTCAGACAGGATGGCAAATTGAGAAACTTGATTGAGGCATATGTTAATTTAATTTTAAAATATATATGCAATGCCACTTGCAGTTAATTTCCACCAATTTGCAGACGAAATATGCTTTGAGACTGAAGGTGAAACTTTTAATTCATGGAAACTGTAAATGTTCCCGAGATTCATTCATATCTTCTGTATTTTCACAGCCTGTTGTATGCTGCCACCAGATACTGAAATGTGCTGCTGCATTTCAGTTCTCAGGCAGAGGCTCAGAAATTCCATGTCTGGGCTTTGTGAGAACAAACAGCTTCCAGCGAGGCACAAGGGGGCAGGAGCAGGGAAAGAGTTCCAAGGCAAGAAACCAATAGAAAGAAATACATTTCCTAGCTAGTCTTGTTTAGTATGTGTGCTTGAGTGTTCTGTCATGTTATTCCACCAGTTCCAAATCCCCATTTTATAAAAAAAAAATCTTTGGGCAAGATCTGCTTCCCTGCACTGCTGTTTAGTCAGGCAGCTCAGACCATGAACGGCCCAAGACATCGATTTCCCAGAGCACTGCCCTACTCAGGGCCTAGGCCATTTTGTTTCCCTGCCACAGTATCCATAAATGTCTTTTTGGCAAATGTGGTGACTCCGTAACTGCTTAGTCTGTGCAGTCCACAGCACAAGAGGAGGGTGTGCCTTGTTCGGGTTATCTTAATACTGTAGTACAAATAATTTTTGCAAACTTTCTGTTTTAAAGAGAGCACAGATCCTTAAACAAAAGACAGTAGGGATACTGACACACCTAGATATCTTTGAAAATGGGGGCCTTTAAAGATTTCCATTGATATTCCTAGAGACTTAAGTTCTTAATTCCTATGATACTTCTGTCATCTCAAGTGAACCATTTCACTACTGCTTATTAAACCTTGGCTTAGGCCAAAGGCTTCATAAAAATAAATGTATCAAGGGAATAATGGAAATTCTTTTTCTTTGCAATTTATGAACATGGCTTTCAAGCTTCCACATCAAGTAGATGCTTTGGAAAATATCATTAACATATTATTTAGCAAATTTGTAAGGAACTTACCACCCGTGTCCCTTTACTTCTAACACAGCTCTACAATGTATTCTCTTATCACCAAGGCAGAAGAAGCTGGGGTGTTATTATTTGAACACCATGACATGATGAGCCAGTTCACTGGATAAAGTTTCCATCTCATAACTTATGAAATAATATTTGTCTTGGGAGAAAAGGACACTATCAAAGCACAGAAACCACTTTTGTGCTAGTATGTTTATTTCAGCTCAGAAGAATTCTTGCCTATTCTTTGCACATATTTTTCAGGAGAAGTTAGGCTTCAATGCTGTTATATTTCCAGCTATAACTAATTTTTCATTGTTCAGATAGTTAAACCTTCAGAGCTTCAGCAGAGCTGCAACTAACAGGTATCTTGGGATGCCGTGAATCCAAATGTTGACATTTTGTAGCAAAGCTTGTTAGAGCATTTGCCAGGAAGCTGAATTCTGTAGCGCTTTAAACTAGCTGACTGCTCTTAAACACCTTTGGCAGTTTTATTATTCCTTGCAAACATTTTCAGAGTTGGATGGGAATCATACTGCAGTGGCCAGACAATCTGTCCACAAAACACCCTTGTTCCAAAGATTCTGGATGGCTGTTTTCACTCTCCATTTGCTAACAGTCAAGTACAAGGGTGACTGAGTAGATTTCTTGGTGCCAGTGCAAGTGGTTGAGAGCCACATAGCTTGAAGTGAAAAATATAATCTGTATGGCAATATGGCAGCATTTTGCTCTTCCATGGCATATTTAATTTTAGAATCTTAAAATAATTAACAGGCTAATCTGAACTAATGTCAGAGCACATACTCCTAGTACTTTGAACAGGCAGGAACTCATTCATATCATACTAACTTCCACATCTAAGATGGTCCCTGTCACAGTGACAGCTATGGAAACCATCAACAAATTCAGAATCCAAGTGTGTTCACAATTAAAACGTTTAATAAAGACAAACACATGCTTTTAGGATAAGAGTACATTTTAAGTAGTATTTATCAGTTCAAAGTGATCAGAAAATCATTTGCACCTTAGGGGAATACCTGGTATCTTGGTACATGTTTTAATTTCTTTTATACAAAAAACTTTAATTATCAAAGTTTTTAGGAATAAGCAGAAAGCTGAGACACGTGAGAGCTCCCATTTTTTTGGGAGATAAAATGTTTCTATTTTAAATTTGAGATTTGGACAAAAAAATTGTGCCTTTTCTTACCCCTCCAGAAGTGCCAAAAAGTGATCAAATATTTTATTTGATTAACATATTATAGATCATTATTTCTATCAGTGAACTATGTAATTGTGAAATATAATTTTGAGGGTTTTAATGTTGTTTTGAAATATTTTAATTTCATCATTAATTAAGGCTTTGTACCATATACTTCCATGTTTACTTGGAAAAACCTCAGGAAGATAGAGACAGAATATTTAGAAGAAATGGAAGAATAATCCTAAAAAAGTCACTGGCACTGGAAACAGTAAAATGAGATACAGAAAAGAAGTACTAAAAACAGATCTTCCACACTCAGAGTTTATTTTTTACTTCATTTTTTACTTCAGTGATTTCAGAAGAAATCCGCTTGCAAATGTTAACTCTTCCATTCATTCAACACCTTTCATTCGATTTCACAGAAATGAGTTCACTCATGTTCATTGTTTTAGCCTAACTTAGGAGTGAGGGACCTTAGGAGGTCGTCGAGGCCCATCTCCTGCTAAAGCAGGGCCAAAACACCTTGCTCAAGGATCAGGGTTTTTCGTTCCTTTCTCCAGACATGACCTCTGTAGTATTCTGCTCTTCATAGGTAAGTCTCCTCAGCACTCAACCTGGAAGACAAAAATGGAAGTTTCCAAGAACTGCTTTTGCAAGCTTTAATTATGCATCTTTTGGGTGGTTTTGATAAATAAATATTAGAAAATAAAGCAGGCAACAACTAGGGAATGAATGAAAACGTTTAAAATAAAAATTTAGAGAAAATAACAAAGGAATCAGACTGACCGAACTGAAGATATCTTTCATGTCTGTTATTTCTTTTTTTTAAATAACAGCCACTTTTTATCCAATCTAGAGTGTCTGGATGATAAGAAAAATGTGTAATGAGCATACTTGGAAATGATAAGCATGTCCTCCCAGGCTGGTAATCACCCATAGTCAGTTGGAACAGAAATATTTGCATGTTATGGTTAATGAAGCCATTACTTTCTTATTTTTGAGCTAATGGAAGTCCACAGATGTTCTGAGTGTTAAAAATAAAGTTATTAATGCCTTGTAGTACAAATTCCCTTTCTGACTATACAAAGCACATTTACATGTTGATTATTCTTAAAACCTTTTGTCTTTGTCCATAGCTTCTAATAAAAATTTGAATTATGTTCTTCATTGGTCTGAAATCCTGTGAAGACTGGAGTGGATTATTGCTCATTGTGCTGGAGTCACCTGAAGTGGATTATGTAGTTCACTGGACTGGAAGCACTGAACTGAGTTACTGAATCCTATTACTCTCTGGGACCTAGGCAGATCCTTGGAATTTCTGCCACAGGAACCCACTTTTCTCTGTTCAGCAAAGTCAATCTTTAGTAATTTCTAAGTAGTTAAGAGAAGTTCTGTTTAATCTGGGCAACAGCAGGTTAACGTGTTTGTCAGTAAGCATCCTCTGATGAAAGTGGGAAGTGCATTAGAGCTTGCAAATAAATTTAATTGAGGTGAAAAATCCAATCAGTTACTCAGAGGCTGGAGTTCTCCAATTAAATCTTCCTTTCATCTGACTATGCACCTGGTTAGGCTAAACACATCTCTGTGACATTTAAACACCCTAAGAATGTGGTGATTATTTGCACTCCAGTAGAACCTAAAGGACCTATTGTGTCAGACTTTGCACAGAAGGAGACTGATCTGCAATCCCTCCCTACCCCCAAGAAAATACAAGCAGAATTTGATGACTGAGAAGACGTGACAGAGAGAACTGAATAAAGACGATATTTCCTTGAAGTAATTATGAGACTTCCAGGTTAAACTCTGTTAGAATATATATCGTATTTAATTATAATTCAGCTGGCATTTTGCTATGCAATGCTGCGAATAATTTGGCCCATCAGTTTGACTTTAAATGAGAGTAAACAAACTGAGGTGGTGTCATGGTTTAGTCCCAGGTTTTAACTGACCCCCACACATCCACTTATTCACTTCCTGCCCATGGGATGGGGAAGAGAACTTGAAAAGTAAAAATGAGTAAATTAATCAGCTGTGGTAAAGCACAATAGGTAAAGCAAAGCCAAACAAACAAAGCCCAAGCAAGGAATTCATTCATCACTTCCCATAGGCAGGCAGGGGTTCAACCATTCCCAGGACAGACAGGCTCCATCACATGTAACGCGGCTTGGGAAGACAAACACCATCGCTCCAAATGTGCCTCCCCTTCCTTCTTCCCCCAGCTCTATGTGCTGAGCTTGATCCCGTATGGGATGGGATATCCCTGTGGTCACTTGGGGTCAGCTGTCCTGGCTCTGTCCCCTCCCAGCTCCTTGTGCACCGCCCAGCCATTTCACTGGTGGGGTGGGGTGAGGAGCAGAAAAGCTCAACTGTGTATGCGCTGCTCAGCAATAATGAAAATATCCCTGAATTATCAATACTGCTTGCAGCACAAATCCAAACCACAGCTCTGTAGTAGCTCCTGTGAAGAAATTATTCCTGCCAAAACCAGCACAGGTAGAGTAATCACTGAGGTGAGAAGAAGAAGAAAAATCTTTCAGCAACAAAGTGTAACAATAAAGGATTACAGAGGTAATGCTGAGAAGTTGGAGTGATCATTGACATAAAAGGGATGAGGGTAATTCTGTAAGTTTCTAGGATGCTGGCAGAAATTATTCTTTGAAATACTGGGATTTATGTCTACTAGACATGTGATTTCTTTCTATCTGGAATGATGCTGGGAAGACATCACTTGGTTATCATGAAGAGCTTTAGAATTAATTAAACACAGTCTGGTTTTTCTTACCACAATATTCTAGAGAAACTTCTGGAGACAGAGTTCCAATATCCATATGACAGATTTACATATTCCTTTGTAACACAGTAACGTAATGTGAACAAAAACCCCACCTTGCACTGATATCCATCTCTCAGCATATCAGCATATCCAAAGACCCACAGAAGTGAAGGAACCTATGAATCAGCTTAGTTTTGGCTTTATGGAGCCTACTATGACTGTAGGGGGACAACATCTAAATTCTGATGTTTGTGTGGACAGACTAGTAGATAGCTGGATGATTTATACAAGTCAGTGAAACCTGTCAAAATTACCTGTACTTTTAAGTACTTCAGGAATTAAAAGCAGTCTCTGAAATGTTAAAGAGAATTCATGAAGGATCGATGGAAGCTGAAAGGCCTAGAGTTAGGCAAATACCTGAAGAAAGAGGAAAAACGGAGTAACAATATTAGAAAGAGAGAGCTCCTTAATAAAATTAGCACCCAGCTTTCTGCAATTACAAGCAGGCAAAGCTGGTGCAGCCATGCAGTGTTTGGGAATCAGCTGCAGAGTCCCAGAGTGGCCTGAAGATCTGGAGTCAGTTCGTATCTTCACGCCAGCCCTGAATTGATCATAACCAATGGGATTTTAGGAGGCTTCGTGTTCGTGACGCGTTTGTCACTGTTCGGTTGGCTGCCAAACCAGTACTGTGCTAGTCATATGCGCAGAAAGAGTTGTTATCTACCACCACAAAGGAACTAATTCACATGTTTAATAGACATATATTTCAGATATATTTATCCAAGACATTCACTTGGAATTGACTGATAAGACCTTGGACCTAGAAGACACTAGTACCTTTTCACTGTGGAAATTGGAATGTTGACAGGAAAACTGATAGTGCTTATTTTAGGCATGTGCATTGCTCCCATAAATCCTTCTTATGTACCTTCTAGAGATGAAAACCTGTTCAAAGACTATATCACCCCTGGCTAAATACAATAAAATGTGTTGTATGTGAAGTTTGCAATAGAAGTGGGAAAGAAAATAAGGAAACTGTGTGTTAGGCTACAGTAGCCTGAAGGTTTGCTGAGGTGACGCTATACAACCTTACAAAGAGGAACTCTGCTGGGACTATTGCTACTCTGGTTGAACACAAGGGTTTTTCTGCCACCTGACAATGAACTTCAGAACAAAGTCCCTGCAATGGAGCCTGAGTGTGAGCCAGAACTTCCCTCTTCTTCTCCTCAACCCCCAGGTTTTCTTGCCTACAACATCAGTCACTCAAAGCTGAAGCCAAAGTGACAGCTAGGATGGAGATTGAACAGAGGACTCAGGACCTTGGATTAATTGCATTACCTCAGATTTAGAATTTAAATACTAAGGTACTCAGCACTCCTCTCAGTTATGAAGATTGTGAAGGGTCTGGACAGGAAGCCATATGAGGAATGGCCAAGGTCACTTGGTCTGTTCAGCCTGGAGGAGACTGAGGGGAGACCTCATTGCTGATACAACTTGCTCACAAGAGAGGCAGAGGGACAGACACTGATCTCTCTCTGTGGTGACCGGTGACAGAACCAAGGGAACATGCTGAAGTTGTGCCAGGGGAGGTTTAAGTTGGATATTAGGAAAAGGTTCTTCACCCAGAAGGTGGTTGGACGCTGGAATGGGCTCCCCACAGAAGTGGTCACAGCACCAAGCCTGATGGAGTTCAAGAAGTGTTTGGACAACGGTCTTTAGCACATGAGGTGACCCAGAGATGGTGTTATTCAGGGCCAGGAGTTGGACTCGATGATCCTTGTGGCCCCCTTCCCATTCAGCATATTCTGTGATTCTGTGGTTTTGTGATTCTGTGGAAACATCCACAGAATGTTAGCATTAGCAGAAATCCTGATAAATGAGTGGGTTTGGGAGTAAAGAGCAAAACAATTTTCCCCAGGTAGCCGAAAAGTGCCTGCTGTTAAAAAGATGATCCTGAAACGAGCATAATTTCAAACTAGAGTTTTCCATGAGGCACTGCCTGGTGCTGTGTCTTGTCTCTCTGCTTTCTTGGTCCTTTTCTTGACCAGCTGTTTATATGTTACTGTCAGCTAGTAACTGTGGCTAAACAAATGTATTTGGGCGCATGTAGTGTTTGCAGTGACTGTGAAGATATTTGTCATGGGCCACCAAATTCCAAGGAAGGGATTACTTTTTGATCTCCTAAATGATAGCAGAATAGGAATAGGAAAAAACATTTTGAATACAAAATTCAGTTTGTAAGCTTTATGCAACCAATAATAAAATGTCATTAGTTTCTATAAACTATAGATAATTTTAACTTAATAAAACAAAAAATCAAACAGCAAATCCATTTTGGTGAAGATGATTTAATCACCACATTGGAAGTTAATGATTACTTTGGGAGTGCCGTTGATGGGATTAAATTAAATGTAGTAAAAAATAGGGCAGTGCAAATTGATATTATATTTAAATACACAATTAGTGTTTTAAAAGGCTTGATTTCTAAAAGAGAATTGGGACAATTTAGGAGGAAGAAAGTGTATGGAAGCAGGAGACATGATAGATGCCTTGATGGCCAAAAAACTGTGATTCTGCAGTCTGTGAAGAAGACAAGAAGCTATCACTCTTCAATTTGAAGGAAGAAATTATAAATAAAACACAAGAGAGAACCAAACAAAAGAGAAGGAGAATGTATTTTTATCTTAAGGAAGAGAGTACCATTTTTAAGTTAAAAAGCTGAGAATTGATTAGTGAATCAAGAAGTGACCCAGAAATATTAGTATCTAGCAATGTGGAGAACAAGCAGGAAAAAGTGTATCAGGGGTAAAGCAAATTCTTGGGAGAGCTTTAAAATTTAGGTACCAGATGTCATTATGCTCAGTATACAAACTAGGGGAAAGCTGGCTGAGGGCCACTGCTCAGGCATCAGTCAGTTCATGGTGAGAGATTTTTTTTCATTTGCACCACTAGTTAATCATGGGGTTTATTTCTACTCTTTTTGATATTTTCCTTTTCTTTACAATTGCCTATTAGTTTTATTATATTTATTATTTAATTTTGTTTTATCTCAATTACTATGTTCTTCTCTCAATCCATGAATTTTCTCACTTCTGCTCTTTTAAAGCTCTCCCCCATCCCGCTGAGGAGGAGTGAGCTGCTGTGTGGGGCTGAGACGCCAGCTGGAGTTAAACCATGACACCCTTGAAGGTATATAAACTCATATGTCCTCAAGAAAATCTTAAATTCTCACCTTTTATGTACCAGAAAGTGAAAAAAAAGTGTGTCTGAATGAGATCTTTCTATCATGTGAAGGTGTTAATGAACCCCTTAGAAAGACTCTCTGACTTAATTTTTCATGAACTTCATTAATACCAAACTTTCAATTGCAAGCATACTGAAACCTAATCAATAGACTTGCTCATGGAAATATCTTGTCTATGGCCATCATTCTTAAACTAAATCAATAACAGCCAAATTCCCAATGCAAGCAAGAAAGAATTGAAGACTGCTTTTCTCATTTTTATTCTAAAATATGATACTGTGAGTTAGCAGCTCACAGCAAGAAACTCAGTAAAAATTATATAAAGCACACTAATGCAAATTTTCAGAGCATACCTCATTGCAAAAGTTGCCATGTAAATGGAAACAAGTTCCTCTAATTAAATCTAAACCCTTTACAGCTGTGAAACTCTAAATTTTTATCTGTATTAGTAGTAGCTGTAAAATTTAATATCAGATGAAGTAGATTTTTCTCCCCCTCCCGCATAAAGACTTAGATGGAATTAGAGCATGCTTTTTGACTTCTTCCACATGAGCACTACCTTGCAGACATCAGTGTGCTCTTCCCAGCGGAAATGTTTATCAGGTTTATGCTCATTAAATAGTCTCTTTCATTCTCCCCTTTCTTTTCTGTGCAAATGGTTTTATTTTTAGTGAGAGAGGAGAGAAGCACAACCTTTTTTGCCTTCTTATCTGATGGTCTTGTAAAAATAAAAGCAGGTTTTGGTGTTGGGCTGGCCAGCGGTATCTGATGCTCCAGGGAGATGATTCATAGCTAGGGTAACTACACTTCTGAACTCATGTTTGAACCTCATGAGAGAGGTTTTTACCAGTTCAGATTAAAGCATTCAGGAACTTTAGAGGGTATGTATATATTTATTAATAAAAATAAATAGATTAAAAAATAAAACTGAACAAAAATGGTCCAAGAAAGACTGTAAGCAGATGAAATAATTTTCACAGCCTCAAAATTCTCCATGTGATTAATCTCTTGCATTAATCTGCTTTGGATTTACACTGCTAAACCAAACAGGGACAGAGTCCTGTGGGCTGGTGAACTAATTCCAAGGGCAGGACAAACTCATAAAGACACTGTTTCCATAGCTCAGGCCTTCTGTGTAAAAAGCATAAAGAAAATCTCAGTGCACAGTAGGATAACTGGACAGCACTCTTCCACAGTTCTAGCCTAGTTAACAAATCCTTTAATATCTCTTTAGCAGGCTCATAAAGCAATTTTATTCGCAGTCTTGGGTAGTCTGGTTTTGTTTTTGTTGGTTTGTTTGTTTGATTTTAATTTCTGCCCTCTGGGAGAATCACTTTTCTAGCAGTAAGAACTGTGAGAAAGAAATAATTCACAAAGACTTTCAGAATTCGCACTGAGGCCTGTTTAATCCAAAATCAGATAAGTTTCATATTTACCGTGATGATGAGGAGGAATGTATTAATGCAGTTAATCCTGTTATGAGCCTCTCAGCTTCAGTACTGTATTCAAGTTTGATCTATGGTGTGTTTTGAGAGTTCATGCTATACAGATCCAGAGCCAGCTGATACAAATCTCTGAGGTGCTGGTCTGCCCTGGACATTTTTCACACAATCCTGTTGCATGTTCTCTGAGAAACAGCACTTTAGCTGGGGAATTTAAACCTGGCCTTTTGTGGACACTAAATATTTTGTAGCATTCTTTCAGGAATATAAAACCCAACACAGAAGTACTGGACACTTGCTAAAGAAGAAAATGGCACTGCTGTGCCTGATTGTAAATGCTGAGGTTTCCAGCTGGATCTTTGCTGCCAAAAATGGAATTACACTGTAACACTTGAGCTACCACAGAGTAATCTAGACCTGCTTTGAGAAGTGGGAATTCCTGGAGTGGTTTGGAATCCCTTGGTCCAGACAGCAATGCAAATCTGCCAATGTTAGTTGACATTCCAGTGTGTGATGGCTGCTGCTGCTGCTGACATGAATTAGCTGAATGTTTATAAACAAGCCGAAGCAAAAGGAAGTATCACTGCAGTGGGAGAAGTCCACAGGGAAGATAAGGTAGGAGGACATTAAGGTAAAGGTCTGTGCTGATGAATAATGTCTTTATTCAGTTATTGGTGAAGGTACAAGTCGCATAACCTCATCCTGTACCCATTCCCAAACTGCAAATTAAATCCTTTTTGCTGTAAGGTGGTAAAGCAGAGCTGGGGCTGGACTTTTATTGTGCTTATGTGCAATACTTAGAATCCTTAATAACCCAATCCTAAGTGAAGTGTCCAAGTACTATGAATAATAATCAAACCATAACAGCAGGAGGTACCTAATGAACAGAATTAATGTATCTCTTGTTCCAATTTACTAAGATTAGTAAACCTGTTATAATCCTAGTGATAAATACTTGGCACTGATATCTTCACTGTTGGCATTGTTGGAGGATCATTCGATTACTTCTTTTCAATTCTGCTTTTTTTCCCCCCAACTGAGTTGCTAGACATTATATTTATGCCCAAAATCAGGTTCTTGTTTACCATTCCTGACTTATCTGTCATGAAATTAGCTTGGCAGCTTCACAAGTATCAACACTTGAAAGAGTACAACAGACAAGTGCTGCTTTCACAATAATTCAAGGCAATGTTAGCCTCCATTAGAGGCTTTTATTCAGACTGGGTATCCCTATAGGCAGGGAGAACTCATCTGTTCTGTTTGATGGCAAAGGACCTTATGATTTTTTTTAATATAGCAACACTCTGCTTAAAAGTGTTATATTAATAAGTGTTATTTTAATATAGCAACACTCTGCTTAAAAGCCACAGAACGTAAAATGTTCTTTTTAATAGCTCATGTTCAAGGCATTGTTTTCTACTGTGTTGCTGGAGAACAGAAGTGAGCGTAAAGAGGATATTTATCTAATCCCCAAATTTAGTGGAACACCAGACAGCTAAAATCCCAATTTTCTCTGCCAGATTTGTTATTTTATATGTGTATGTGTGTGTGACTTGATGTAACTTTCCAGAATTTTTCTATTCATAAATAATACAGCTATTCTTTTCCATGTTTTTTCTGGGTTCCAGATACAGCAGTGAGAATGTTTCCTAGAATAGTGTAATTTTTCCGTTAAAAAGATGACACTGAAGAAGAGTATTCCAGTAAACAGTATTGGGCAGATGGCATAAATTATGAACTTTACAAATGTAAATCTTTTTTCTACTTTCAACTGCGCACTTTGACAAAGGACTTCCTTTGGAGCACTGCACAATCTCAGCCACTTAGAAACAGTTCATGTGTCAGATCTCACTAGCTTTAAAAAACGTGATTATGAGTGGAGTGTAATCATAATGGCACTAAGATGCTCTGAGGGATGCTTTATAGGAAGGAAACCAGAGGGAATCTACTTTCAGTTTTTCTCTATCAGAAGGCAGTAACAGAGAAAACAAAGCCAGACCTTTTGAGGGGTAAAATAAATGTGCAAGAGGCAAAGGAAGGTAAGTCCTGATTAGTTAACAGGAAAAACAAATCACTAAGAGGATGGTCGAGCATGGAACAAAGGTCCAGAGAAGTGTGGAATTTCCATTTTTGGAAATTTCTGAAAAACCCGTACATTAAATCTTAATTTCTTTTAGCTCTGCTTTGAACAGGGCATTGGGCCAGACAAGTTCCAGAGCTCCCTTCCAGCTTGCTTTATTCTGTGAGCACAAATAGGGAAGTCTGTAAACAATTAATTTTTTTTTAAATTTCTTTGGTTTTGTTTTCTTTCCTTACCCCTAAGGGCTTTCTGCATGGAGGTGCCATAGTGCAGTATGTGCAGGCAGGGCTTTACATTGTGTTAGTGTTCTCTCTTCCTCCACACACCCCCCTTAAGGTTCTGATTCATGAAGGACAATTTAAATTGGCAGATCTGTTGACATTGCTCCACTTTGCTGTTCAACCTACTGCTTCTGCACTCAGGTAAGCTGCTCTCCTGCAGTTTGCAGCCCAGTGCCTTACAGCCAGCCAGGGTACCTTAGACCAACAAACTGGACAGTTGTGTGATTCATCAGCTGCTTCTCATGTTGCTCACTTGTCCTTGAGATGCAGCTGCAGTAGGATACTTCGCCTTGAAGCAGTAAGATCCACACACTTTCAAAATCACTTTGTGCGCTGTAAGGCTCATTTACTGCATCATAACTTTCTATGGGGATCAAGGCTAATATTTTCTACTTTCAGAAGCAAAATTTAAATCTATACGGTAGTGTTTGCTCATAGGAGATGCTGTGTTTTTAACTACACAAAGAAAAAAGAATTTTTTAGCTGTATTATCAGAGCAGTCACTCTGAATTCACCTGTGAATAGCTATGCAATGAGTTTTTACAAAACAACCTGCTTATCAGAATTTTGTAGTGGGGTGCTACTTCTAATTTATCTTGATGTAGATTAAATTTCTCAATAAATTCTACCCTGAAACCTACTAGTAAACATAAGGTTCCCCGTGGGAGTTTTCCACCTGGATTTTGTCCCAGGTTTCCAAGATAGAGGAGAAAAATAATAAACAAAAAAGATAAGTATTTTTGCATACTTTCATCATAAAAATACAAATTCAGTCAGTTGTATAAGTTTTCCCAGAAAAGACAAAAACTATTTACATTTAATAACAGGAACAGAAACTATTTCCGAAGAGTTCTAGATGTATTTTGTGTTTATCACTGAACTGTAAGAAGTTTGCATGGTCGTGCACAAAGGGACAAAGGACTTCAATACAAATAGTTTGATGAACTTCTGTTTAGTTCCAGTGACTGGAACCTATACTTGGGTTAAGTCAGGACCTGCTCATGGTTCCCCAGAAACTTGTATAGTTTGTGTGACAATTGCATTTCCACTTTGCCCCATATTGAAGATTTTTGATAAAAAGAGGGCTTAAAACACATATATTTGAGTAGGATATGGGGAAATTTAGAAGAAAATTTTGGGATGTTTTTAATTGTGTGGGAAAGAATCACTGCATAATGATTGAGGCTTCTTATTAATAATGTAAACAATTGTTGCATTAGTTTTATAACCTTTGCACAAAGTTATATATGTCTAGATTAGTGATTTCAAAAAGCTCAACTCCACTGCAGCTCATAAAACAGGAGTTTCTGCACAAATGAAGGGTCATAGTAGAATTTAAAAGGAATTCCAATGCAAATATCCATAAACTATCATTAGCTAGAGCTGGTAATTATTGCTGGTACCTGAGGGCAAAGCAGCCTCATGCTAGGAATTAGTACACCTACATTGACATAAAGCAGCTCCAGGAGTAATGGATATTCCAGACTTAGAGTTGTGCTGTTTCCGGATCAGATGCTGTATATTTTGGGTCAGTAGCAGCAATGTCTCCAATAAAAATAAAGGTATCAGCCCAGTTCATTCTTTGAAAAGTCTCTGCCTCTATTCCGTACCTTTGTTGTTTGTGCTAGAATATTACAGCAGATCCACCACGTAAAATGGATTTCACTTTTAGTTGCCATTTAGTTGGCCAAATTCTAGTAACTTAGCCCATGAAAGGGTGAGCCTTGGTTCACTGGCAGAAATAGAACAGATGGGAGTTCTGACACAGTCTTCAGAAACCACAGAAAATTACCCAGAGAGTGATAGAGCTTGTGGCATGCTCAATTACATTGGGCTTTTAGGAATAGGACAGAAAATTTAATATGACTTCAAGGAGTCAGCTTGTTCTGAACACAAAAACACACACATACACACATATAGTTTGACTGGAGTTATTTAGATTTATTAAAAACCTGTATGGGAGAATCTTAGTGATTACACTGGGGTTGGGATGATTCCTGTACAGAAGACCATTCACTCACATCAGCAGAGATTTATTTCACAATCCTGGGTGCAGCCAAACATCAGTGCCTGTTGATGAAATGCTTGCTGTGGAATCTGTGGGCTTTGTTGTTGGATAGTCTTCTGATTAAAAAAAAAAAAAAAGATTGATGAAAGACGCTAGAGAGCAAATTAATGTTTTTTACACTTGATTAACTGGTTAATATTCCTAATGTGTTCAAAGTACTGGAAACACTTGGAGGGTAAACACAGAGACAACT
Source organism: Ifrita kowaldi (assembly GCA_013398055.1). Taxonomy (NCBI): domain Eukaryota; kingdom Metazoa; phylum Chordata; class Aves; order Passeriformes; family Cinclosomatidae; genus Ifrita; species Ifrita kowaldi. The sequence continues at coordinate 198,794 of VZRS01014314.1, forward strand.
CAGGACCTGAAAGTAAAAGTCAGTGAGGCCAGATTTTAATTAAATTTAAATTAGAAAGAGAGAGGAAATTAAAGTATCTATCACATTAAAAAAATTAAAGCATGTTCAGCTAAAAAAAAAAGCTCCATTTAGAACTAACAGTGTAGCTTTCAAGAATCTATAGAGAATTTACTGTTACAGTGAAGGAGTTTTCATGATCATCTGGGGCCAAAAATCATTTGGTTCTTTGGCTGTTAAAATAATCAGTAACCATATAAACATGTGGCTTAAAATCTAAAGTAATTTAAAAAGTTAAATCCTTATGAGATTCCATAACTTTACCCAATAAATCTGTCTACATAGTCAGGCCAGAAACTCAAAGTAAAAGTGTTTTTACCAAGTTTGAAATCCAAGCATTGCTGGTGATTCCTTGGGCAGAAGGGCATTATAACCAACATTTGTGTGATCAGTGGATCCATCAGTTACATTTATGTATCCTGAAGACTACTTTGGAAGGTGGCTGACAAGAAGAAAAGAAAAACAGGTGCACAAAGACAATCCAATTTTTTCTTCAGTCCTGTGTAGAGAATCGTTATGTGCCACTTTAGTTACAAATCCTTCTTACTTTATATTTCATTTTTAATACAGAGTCTTCTCAATCTTTTCAGTTAACTGCAGTACTTTAGATATTTGCTCGTAAACTCTAGGTTAAATTGAAAGTGAAACAATTTTTTTAAAAGAAAAACTTGTAAGTTGTAAAGACTTAGTATTAACCACAATAAAAAATGCTTCCCATCTGAATCCATTTACCTTAAATCTTTGATATGATACTTATACCAAGATTCCTGTATAGTTATGCTATTACTCGTAAATTTTAAAAGATAATTAATGTGGACAGTCTTAGTTCATTGAATTGGTGAAAGAACAGTCCTGAAAAAAGACTGTATTCCCTATATAAGAGAGTGAAAAAATAGGATGCAATTTCCTGTGTGTATCACAAAATGTTTCTGTTCAGAGGCTTGGCTCTCCTGGAGATTTAACTGATGTCCACACAGTTGGACTTCCCATGTTGAGTCAGTCTGATCCCTTTGTATCACTTTGCTATTGCTCCAAGAAAAATAACGATGCCAGTTGTAGACTTATATGGGGGATGTAGGCGTGGATAAATTAACTCATTTACATGACGTGCTTAGATTGTTGATGAATATAGTACAATCAACTCAACAACTAAATTTGAAAGCAGCCTCAGTAACTTTATAAGGTGATTGATTTTGTTTCCTTGAGCTCAAGGTCTACTAGGATTTTATTGTTCCAGTGTTCAGTTGGGTTCATATCCTCTTGAAATTTATAATGAGATGGTGTGTTTACCCTATCAAAAATATATGCTTAAATTCCAATTAATGAGGCATGGAATTAAGCAAATGAGTTTTATCTGTGTTACAGGAAGAGTGAAAAGTGGCCAGGAAGATCAGAATGATTGCACATTAAAATTTCCTCCTGTTTTATCTTTTTTTTTTTTTTTAAATCTTGATTTTTGTTTTAAAATAAATCCAGTTCTGTACTAAGCTGATCAAATTAGTTTTCACTCTTAGCTATCCAGGAATTACTCTCAACTTCTTGATAAAATCATCTTCATTACAGACAGACACTGCCTTCCTCCTGCTGGCAGTCGTAACACACTGTGGCAGTATCACTATTGTTACGGTTGATGAAACACGACGTTGCTTTCAAGGACATAAAACTGTAAAATAATGGCCCCCTAGGCTGAGGTTTCTCACACTTGTTTTTTACCCTAAGGTGATGTCTTTTTTTTCTTTTTTTGAAAGATTCATAAAATACAAGTTGGGCATTTTACTAGCAATCCAAACTTGAAACACAGAAGCAAGTATTTTTCCCAACTTACATCAGCAAAAGAAACAAAAAAATTAAATGCCTTTTATATGTGTTTGAATGTGCATGTATATGCTTTTTACTTGAAATTCTAAAGCAATACCAAAAGTACTTTCAAGAACATCAGAATATCTTCATAAAAATCTTCTGATGATCTCTAGCAAAGAATATAAAAACTGCTTCTATTCCTCTTTCTACATATGCTATCAAAATCCAGGGAAATATCTGAATGTATTTGGAGATAGAAAGAAAAACTTGAGGAATTTCCCTCTAGAACTCACCCCTCTCACTTTTGTTACATTTATCTTACAAGTAGCTCTGACCAGTTCTTATCATGCAAGTATCTTTGTAACACCAGACCTTGCACTTGCTTCCAATTTGCCATATTCCTTGTGTCACTGCATTTGTTGTTGTCAGATATCATCAGACAGATTTGTGGCAGAAGCTTAAGCGGTAATTTTTATTCAGATTCCAGCTTCTGGAGTCAAATGACTTTTATTACTAAGCCCAGTTTTAGTTTGGACTGAATTTCTAGTCCTCATTAGCGCCTTGTAAATACAACTTTCCATAACAAAATATATATAGAAAAGGTTTTTATTCATCTATTGACAGTTTCAAAATCACCCCAGACCACTGATGGTTATATCTTCAACTGCTAAATTTTTCATTTTCACAACAGGATCCTTAATCTCAGAGGTTTTGGTCATGACTGTATTATATAAAAACATCGTTGTGGGTGGACTTATATAAACTGAGATATTCATCACAAGGATGATATTCATCCGTACTGTAGCCTGTACATACCCTGATTTGTGCTCTATTCTTTTGTCCACTTATTGCTGCTTGACCATTTTAACATTCAGCAAAACAGAATTATAGAATTGCAAAGCCCTATCTTGCAGCTTACTAGAAATGAAAGCCAGAACATACCTTAAGAGAGAACGATGGACAAAACACAACTTCCCCAGAATGTCAAATGCCAGAGTGTAACGTCCAGACTTCTGTTATGCAAGACAATACTTCTTGCAAGAATAGTTAGTTTTAATGAAAAAAAATGGTTTCATTTTTTTTTAATTTTCTGGAGAAATATACTCCTTTCCTGCCTTGATCTAATTAAAATCACTTTTAAAAACATAATCTGGTGTTTCTGCTCTTGTTAATTCAATACTTCAAAAATAAAACCAAAACAACATTGACTTTCTCACAGAACTGTAAAATATTTTCCTTACAAGATATCCTGACACTGGTTTATATATGTGTACTCAATAACTCCTAGCACACAGAATTCAGTGTCTGTAGAGATGTGACTTGCAAAAAATACTACTCAATAGAGTACTCAAAAGATGTCTTTGTACTGAAGGTTAACTGGGGAAATAATGTGACATTTATGGGGGTAATGCTGGGCTGTATCTTAGTTGTGTTTGTCTCACCCTTCTGTTTCTGCTACAACCAGGTATTTGCATGACATTTGTGTTTAAAGGGGAAAAAACACAAGAAAGAAATTGTGTTTGCACTTTATGCTGATTGCCACATTATCCTTTAGGAGGAAAACAATGGCATTTGATTATGAGAGAATTGCTCCACAGATTTTACACAAATCACAGAAGTTAAAATTTGGGTCTTCAAGGAAGGGGCTCTGAGTAGGTGAAATTGAAACCATCGTAACCTTCTTAAGCTGACTTTCAATCCAGAATTAATGTAAAGTAAGAACTCCACTTTGCAAACAAGACTAAACCCATTACTACACACTCACTGTAGTGTAGGCATTTAAGCAGAGAGAACATCAACATTTTTACTAATTTTTCAGGGGAAGGACTTGTGAGCACCTGGAAAAAGAGGACAGAGGAAGAATAGATTTAGAGATCATGTCAAAACCCTATGAGGCAGAACTTCAGCCTGTGTAAATCAAACTCTCTTGGGGTGGACAGAGCCCTGCTGTTTGTAAACTATCTGAGGATCTTTCCCTGAAATTCGGAGCAGTCTGAAATTCCAGTAACAATCACGAGGTCAAAAGAAGTTACCAGTTCCACTGACTTGTGCAGGGCTTAAGCCCTATAACACTTTTTACAGTGGATACTTTTCTCATGGTTAAGGAAATACAGCAATACTCTGAGAACACACAAAATTGCTTCAAAGAGAATAGTTATTGATGATAATTTTCTTGCTGAAAACTGCGGCACAGTTTTTTATGGACTGGCCAGTGATGTCAGTCAAATGTTGTATTGAATGTTACTCACCACTCAGAGAATAAACTGATCCATTTTCTCTCTCTTGCTGTTTGCCTGCAAAATGGAAAATCACCGTGCTTGTGTTAAATGCAGTGGAAAAACAAGAGAATTGGAAGACGCAAAATTCATCTAAGCTTTTGACATGACCAAAAGATGTTGACAAGATATAGCATAGCCAAGTATTTGGAACTCCAGCTCTAGAAGTGTTGGATGTCTGCTTTATTTCTGATCAGTCCTGCAGTGTCCTTCTCTCTTTCTGGTCTGTATAAACACTGCCAGCCTGATTCTCCACTGCATTGCTTCAGTTTTCCACCAACATGATTTCAAAGATACACCTGCAGTAACGTAGTGAGTAATCAGGCCCAGAATCAGTAATGAGCCCTCAAACTACACAGCACCATTTGAGTGTGAGTAGCATTGCCTTTCCTTATGCCCAGTTTTTCCATAGTTTACAACCCTTCTGTACTGTGTCTTATTAAACTTTGGAGATGGTTTTGTGGAAAAACCTGTTGAGAAGCAAAGCATCCTGCTGAAGACTAAATTAATTTTTGAACTCTTACTTCTTGCAACTATGCCAATAACTTAGTTGCACAGGTTCCTACAGGGACCTAATTACTGTTTTCTCCAAGTTGAGTAACTTTCTGGTTATCTTAGCAAAGTCATGGCTACAGTCACCTGTCAGGGATCCTCATTAGTGGCATTTTTTTGGTTCTTCTAAATCTGATCTTTAATACACCTAGATATTTATGATCAAGCAATTTCAATGGAGAGCTTGTACTACAGAAAAAGATGGATTTATGTCAGATTTACTATCTGTTTGCCAATGGCACCCTTACCCAATAAGACAATAAAGTTCTCATGACAGGATTTCAGCTGTCATCCATTTTTGGAGAGAAAAACTGCAAACCTTTGCAATCTTTTTAATCCTCAGTAAAGGGAAGGCTGGAGAGAAAATATCGGTTAGCTGAGAGTCTTTTTCTCAAAATATCTTTTCTTCCCTTAGGAAAAAGTACAGTCTAATTATCCAAGCAGTGGGTGAGAAACATTGATAGAAAATGGTAAATTGTGGCATTTTCATATGTTTTCTGCAGTTCTTATTCCATAGGAGTGGTTTCTTTTGCAGAGTGCTGTGTGACCATTTAGAAACAGCTCAGGACAATCTGAGAAAAGTTTTACTGAAATGAACTCCATCCCAAAATAAGTGCAAGACAGACTGAGGTCTATTTTTGAATGCTAAATTAACAAAATGCCTCGAAGGGTGTTGTCTGTTTCTGGTTACTCATTCCTTCTGCACACAGTAAATCCAAGGAAAAACATTAAGAAGAGATGATCATATAGAATATGAATTCTGCTAAACCATTTGCTTTATATCTCTGAGAACCTTCTATACTAAAAAGGAGAGTTGCTCGTTCTGTCATTATTACTTCAATACTATATAGTGGGATAAATAAAATGTCCCTGCTTCCCACTCCTCTCCTCGCTTTGTGTGCAGCTGAATGACATGTGGTGATACTTCAAAATCAACTTGTACTTACCAGCATCATTAAACTTAAGTGAACAGAAGTTGCTATCACCAGCGAATACTCTTCAGAATAAGAAGAGCTGTAAAATGTATTTCTTTGCCATCTTCAGACACTTTTCAGTCTACGATTGTTTATGTGAGTCTCTGCAAAACAAGCCACAAAACATTTTCTTTGATAAAGTAATAATCTAAGCACCACTGAAGGTCAACAAAATGATTCTTTGTGACATTATTGGGCTTGGATTCAACCTCTAATGGTCTGTGCCAGGCATTTTAATGGAACACTTGTGTTGGGCAGTATAACAAATCGTACATAGCTCCCAACTCTACTTTCCATTTTGAAAGTCGCAGCAGATCAAAACTTTAAGACTTAAAAGAATCCCTCTTCTGGCTTGTTTTTGTAGCTCCCTATTTTGCCTGACTTACCATTATTGAAAATTTCTCTCCAGTCTCCATTCACATTGATCTGGGCAGCTGCTGAAGGAGTGACTGACAAGTTCAGAACAGCAGATCTCAAAAGCAAGAAGAAGAAAGACAGCAAGTCAGCATGAAACTTTCCAGAGGCCAGCACTGGTGAGGAACAGGCTGGTGAAGTGGAGCACAGAAAAGAAGTCAGGTGTGCAGTAGATGTTAATGATTCTGTTTCCTGTACAGCATTTCTGGTTAGTGATTAATGAGGCCTTGGATTTGGTATGTAAAACTGGAATTTTAATAAATCAGCAGGTAAAATAACAAACATTTGAAAAGAAAGTTTGGAGTGAGTGGCTTTGTCAGGGTGCTCACTACCTACAGTCATTGTGAATTTGAATCAAAGGGGCCTGTCCCACCCACAGGCCCCAGTCTCTCTCAAGGCCACTCTTCCTCGCAGTGAGACCTACTTGGTTCAACACAAAAGAGATACAAGAACAGTGCCTAGGAATAAGATTTTGTCTTTCAATATTGCAGTCTTTCCCTTCACAAAATCATGAAGTGCCACAGAATCCCTGTGTAAAGAAGCAAACTAAAGCAGTAACACGTGTTCTCTATATGACCTTTCTCTGGTAATGAGATGATCTCTACCAAAAAAAAGAGAAGGGAAAGGGAGTGACTAAGATTTGGTATGAAGGAACATCAGCTTGTTCCCTAACAATTAAAGAGTGCTATGCCTTGCCAGACCTGTAAAACATGCCATCAAAGAAGATCCTTTAAGCTTATTGCAAAGAGGAAAGCCTTCATTTTAGACCTGAACAAAGAACAACAGGCAGACATTTAGCAAAGTTGGTTTCCTGTGTAAACAGTGCTTTAAAATTTAAGGACATCACAGAGAAATGTTTCACAGAAGATATTTATTACTTCTAACCAATTTATACATGTTGAAGGTGAACATCTTGCTGCTGTTTGAATATGTAACTTGTATAATAATTTTCCAAAAAAAATATTATTTATAAAGTGTTCTCTACCTACTTGATAGTTTCTATATGAAAATTTGCTGGATATTTTGTTCTCTATAATTACCTGGTATTGTGAACAGTGAGATGTTGCAGGTAAAATGCAGAAAGTTTATGGACAATCCTTAACTGTTTTCTGAAGTAACAAGCTATTTTAATTATAAAAATATGGAAATTTACTGGAAAATTACTAATTGTCTGGCAACGCCTAGCAACATCTTACCAAAATGATAAGGACAGGCTTCCCCACTGCTTGATAAGAAAGAAAAGACAATTCTTTCTCTGAAGTCTTTTTGTTTCCTTAGTTTGAAGACTTCAAGAAATATTTAAGTTTTAAAAGACTATTTATAGAGCAAAGGACTTTAATAAAATTGGAGTTTGAGCTATTTTGAAATATAATTTCACATGCTATTTTTAACCCAGATTGATATAAAGGGATATGACAGGAAATAGCACCAAAATGAAGAATTAAAACTTGGGCTTCAAAAGTAATACAAGAATTTTCTCTAAATATGGTCCAAACCAATGACAAATTTTCTTTATTGGCAGTTGCATGGTCAAGACCTGATGATGCAAATGATTCCATTTCAAAGGCTCTGAGCCAGCTAGATCACAGTACTGACAACTAAATCCACCAACCTCCATAGAGACACAGAGAAACTCTGACCACTGCTCCCTCCAAAGCCAGGACCCTAAGTAGCTCCAAATGGCAGAGGATGAAAGCATCTGTGCACTTTGTATCAGCAGTCTCTGGCACTCTTGGGTTGACTCTGACTGGCAGTCAAACACCTGCTCAGCCAGGCACCCTTTCACACCTCTTCATATATGGAGGAGAGACTGGATTTTATGATCTGTTGTTTTCTATCATCCTCAATAAAACCAAATCTTTGGCTGGAGTTTGGAGGAGCTGAATGTTGAAATTGTTCAAGCTTTGTCCAAAACACTGTAGGCATTCATGAATTCCTCCTTTCATAAAAGGAATTAATAGAGACATCCAGTTGTTACCTGCCTTTGCTGAGACTCTGACATTCTCCTTTGGTCTGAAAACAAGTCCTTCTTGTTTAAAGATTTAGCCCTAAAATTTCTGTGCTTGCCTTTGTACTTTAAACAGTCACTTTCTATTCTGAGCAAGATGTTCAGTGGGATGTCTAAAATCAGCATTGAATATAAAATTAACTTCACACACCTCTGCAAATAATCACTTCTGGGTAAATAGAATTCACTTGGCCACTGTGTAACAGAAAGAAAATAATTCTACCTCTTTTTGACACTGCAGGAAGAATTCTAATATCTAAACATTTGTAGATGAGGTAGATATCTCTACAGGTGAACATGAGTCTCTGCAAGCATTTTATTTAATCTATCTCTTGGTAATTATCTAAAATTGTATTTAACAGCATATAAGAACCTTTTATATCTAAATGTTCTAAGCCGGTAAGATATTTTCTCTTTACATCTTCCCCAAATATTTATTTCTCATCCAAACTATGCTTCTCAACACTGAATAAAAGATATTGGGTCACTGACAATGCTGAGTCATGATTCATTGATCCGTGGAGATATTGATCACTTTCTGAAACAAGATATTCTCGTCCTATAACACCTTGTTTTCTCTTGCAAGATCTTCCATTTATGTAACTATCAAAAGCAACTGTTGTTTCCTTGTCAGAACAGAGAAGGTGCTTTAGAGATGATCTGTTGCTTGCTTTATTTCTACTGTTCTCTCCTGTTATCTGCAATAGCCATTCCCAACTACACCATCAAGTCTGTAACAAAATCACACACGTCAGTCTGTGGAAGATTCAAGTTCACATTGGCACTTAGGGTGAAGTTTTCCCTTTCTCTTTTCATTACATGACAATAATCTCAAAGAAAAAGAATGTATTGCCAGCATCTAAGAAGTTTTACTGGCTACACAATGGAGCTTACAGGTGTTAGCATGTAAAAAGTTTGAGCAACACTTGATTTAAATTTGTTTCTATGAAAGATAATAAAGTGGAGCAATATTGGTCTAACAGGTTTGTTCTTTTATGGATCAAGTCAAATGATACACAGAACGTTTTTTTGCTTTTTAGCTAAACGTATCTAGTTATGTAACACCCAGAATATTGCAATGGGAATACTAATGATAATAAACAGACAGCACTCTATCCGAATCAAATGGACTTGGAGATTACTCATTTTCTTTTAGAATAACAAATGGGCATGTCAAGAATAAACAGAAGTAACTATAAAAATGAAACACCTGCTATTTCTATTTCACAGATGTAGCTGCATATGGGCAGAGATACTTAAATATAAAGTAGTTGAAATATTATATGGAAAATTAATCACTTTCTGGTTTCAAAAAATTAAACAGAACTAACAAAAAATAAGGAAGCTCTGAAATTTGTACCCACTAGCACAGTTCCAATGTTTCTTCTACTCATGTTACTGTTTTCCTAAGGATTTTTATAAAACGTTCTCTTTGAGCTTCAAATTGTCACAACAGTTCACAAGTCATTAGCATTGCTTGCACAGTTTCAGTACACTTTACAACAGTGTCAGATATCTGTTTAATTGCAAAGAATACATTCTAACTTAAAAGATGGCTTCTCTCATCTTTTCACATTAAGATATAAAAATTTTGGCTTCTCTTTTGAACCTAGCACCAGTATGATCTGGATAAATAATGATGACATTTATAAATTCTTTGGTTCCCTACAGGAATAGATGGATTCTATTTAGTTCATAATGAACCAGTGATTTACATATATATCAGCATTCTGTAGATGGATTATGATTCATTTCACAGCCAGAAGTTTAAGGCCTCTGATTTTAGCTTTCTTTTCTGTCATCATATGGCATGTGGCTTCTGAAATTTTTACCTCTGCTGGCAAAATTCTGGTTCTGCCAAACCAAGGGGAATTTTATAATTTAAATCAGATTTCATCATCTATCCCATTTACTGCTCATTCTTCCTAGCTGATATTTTTTCTTATTTTTTCATAGATAAATATACAGTACATAGGAGAAGAAGCCCCAGTGACCCCTGTTTCTTGTAGGGTAAATTAATGAAATAATTTCAAAATAATCCTTCTTAGTGGCTAGAAAAACGTGGTACTTTTTCATAAAACTTTTAACCTTTTGAAAAAAAGGCTTTTTAATTGTTATTATTACTAATCCTGATGGATTGCAGAGAATTATTATGATAAAATATGATTTCATGTAGTATATCTTAATTAATAAATATTTAGCTCTAAGGCACATTTCACACATAACTTCACAAGCATCACTTCTACACCATATCAAACTTATAATTTACCCATTCTCTGCTCCTAAGGGATGTGGCTAGGTCCAAATGTACTATAACATCCAGAGAAGTGTGAGTGAGATATTCTTTCAAGGGTATAAAGATCAAAGAACCAAAGAGCAAGAAAGTTTTCTAAATTATAAGGAGAGAAACTCTCAACATCAGAATTCAATGGGAATGCAACAGGTCATTCTTGATGTGTTTACAAATCTTTTTCAGGAATTCTTCAGTCAATTTCCTAGTCCTATACCCTTACTCTCTATCGTCCATGGAAAGTGGATCTGAGTGTGGAAATCTGGGTGTATTCGCTTTCCAGGCAGCTTTTCTCTCTGTTTCCTTTCCTCACCTCCTATGCCTTTCCATTCCATCCCCCATGAGATGGAAGTGGCAGCAGACGCTGCAGCAAAGGTCAGATCATAGTGCACAACATAGTGAAAGAATGCTGTCCATTTACAGGTATCTGTATGGATTGACTGACATGATTCCCCAGGTGTTCACCACCCGCTGAGTCTATTGTTGGAGGCACGAGGTTATTTACTGAGAGTATTTTCTGCTGATTTGGTTTTTTTTGTCACAGAAAATTACCGTGGTGCTTTCAGAGCTGTCTGACAGAGATTACTCCTTTCCTTCTATGTATGTTGTTTCCCATGGATTCTATTCTAAAAAGGGTCTAATTTGGGCTTGAAAACAAGGTCTGTCTGCAAAAGTGTTTGTGATGACTGTGACGAAGAGTGTGAATGAGTGGACAAACATAGAAGACACATGTTTATGGCTTCTAGTTTGAGTGTACTGACTTCTTTGAGTGAGTGTATGGCCCAGTGAAGGGCAGGCAGCTGAAGTCCTGAAACTGTGTTACGTATCCCTAGTGCTTCTCTCTCTGCAAATTGGCTTCTCAAGAATCTGCTTTGGACCAGATGATGAAGCGTGACTAAACGTGGTTATAGACACAGATATCTAGTTTTATTCCAATAAATAAGGGTTCCAGAGATTTGACGAATCCTTGGGGTTCTTGCACTGCTGTTTATTTCTCTTGGTATTGGTCCAGAGCGTAGTTAACTCAATTAGGAGTATTATTTACTCCTCCAAATTACTTTGCAAACACTAAACCCCACTCAGGCCTGTAATAATACAGTAGTAAATCATTTACAGCATGATTCAGAGCTCTTCTATGTCTGTGGAATTTGCCTCATTAACGTCAATGGACTTTGCTGATAGTGCATGTAAAGAAACTGTTAGATTAAGAGCATAGCAGTAACAAAGCTAAAGCCTGGCTTAACTGGGTGTGTTGATATAATTCTACTTAAATATTTTACCTTGGTATTTCACCTGCAGTTCATGATGGCTGAGCACTAACAGAGAGTAGAAAAGCAAACCAACACTAGCTTACTTACCAGAAGTGTTTGGTTGTGTGCTCAAACTCTTCCCCCTTTGAATAAGTGGAGGAGCAAGTGGAAAGTTCAGCTGTAAATAAAGAATACTGCCATTGCTATATTAGAGCAACTGCAAGGTGAGAATCTGAAAGGACTTTGGTCAAGTAACGTGGAATATAATCCTCCATCTCATGGGTGAGATACGTAAACCAATATGGTTTAGGGAGCACTTGGAATAATTAATGTGACTATGTCAGAACCCTGAGGGCACTAATAGGCCTTAATGCCTCTGACCAGCCTCTTCTGAGGCCTCCAGCCACAGCCATGAGCTCAAGAATTCTATTGAAGCTTGACCTTAGTTGGGCGTGGCTGGAGGCTGTTCGTCTGGTCTTGGGTTTTGTTAATCATGTCTTCCCCGCACACGGGCTAATGCCAGGACCCTGCCTTGTTGTCATAAAGCTGTCTGACCCCGGTTGCCCTCACAAGCTGACTTCTTTGTCTTAGCCTGACTCCAGAGGTGGCTGATGCCCTTGGCTAAGAGCTGTTGGCTCTGAGATTGCCCTTAGCTCTTGACCCTTGTGGTGTCCTGACAAAGGAAAAAAGACTTGGGGTTTTGAAGCGGCTTTTCTAAAAATACGAACATGCCATTATCTGAGAAGATTGAATGGGGAAGGAAGGCACGAATCTAGATTACGAAATGGTTTTATTGTGTATCTTTAGAGGGATGATTATTTTACTGTTTGAATAATACTAAAGTAATGCTAATTAAGGTGTAGTAGCATTCTTTGGAAACCTGTAGCTTGTTACAACCATTTCAGGCCTGCAACTCAATGAGGCAACACTACTATCTACGAAAACCATATCTATTTTGTTGGATTTATTTAATGGGATTAACCAACAGGTAGTTGGTCAACACTCTTGTTCAGGTTTTTTTCTCAAACCTAGAAGTTGTCAGTATGACCAAAACCCCTTGAGGTACTTTGGGGACTTTAGTACTCCCCCAGCACAACCAGTTTAGTACTTCTGAAGAAAATTCTGATAGCATGTTTGGCCCTACTAACTAAAAAGATCAAGCTCTTATGAGAGGTCCTCTTGAAGAGGAAGGAGGCTCTTAATTTTGTATTGTATTGCTGATCATATTCATTGACAGCAGCAGGAAAATTATTCCTTCTATGGACAGTTTGTAGTTAATGCTGTGTATTTTTTAGCCATGTTTAGAAATGAAATACTAATTGTTTCTCATGCTTTTGAATGTTGCTGAGATGATATTTCTTGAAACTTTCATATTATATCCTTAAGATGTGGAAATAAGAAACAAGATGGGTATGGCAAAATGAAGAACAAAAAAGACCATTCCACATAACAAGCAGTGAATTCTGTTAAAATAGAGTACGAAGTACAGAATTCTTCATACTCCTGGGAATACCCAGCAGCATAGAAGTGTGAACAGACATTGGTGGAACTTAATGAGTTTGGATGAATGCAGAACAGGACACATTTCTACAATGTAATTTCAGGTTAGCCAGAATTTGGGAAAATTCTTTGTTTAATTCCTGCTCTGCCTCTGGGAAGCTTCTAGATAAGAATTTTTGAGGGGTTGAGACAAAAATATTAACACTAATGTGCATAAAATTACCAATATGAGTTTGTTTTTTAGCCAGGCACAGATAGATCAGTGGAGTTTGAAAGTAAAAAGTCAGGTTAGCAGTCAGCTGAGAAATTGCATTAAAACTGGTAATATGCATAAAGAGAGCAAATATGCATTATCTGGGAGCTGAGTCCAAACCAGTAAAAATTAACCAGAATATGACTTTCAGTGTTTAATTGGTGCTGTCTGGGTGTTAAAATTTTAAATCATTACATTTTAGAACTTGTATATCTCTCAGGATCAGTGTGAGGTTCTGGTGCCAGGGGTGACTGCTTATCCCCTCTTATTTCTAAATACTGCAAGTACAGGGGTTCAATATTTCATGGTATGTAAAGCTATAGGGTATAGCATGAGCTAAGGGACAGTAGAATAACATAGTTAGCTTCTTCCTGAAAGGTACATGTTGTACGGGTGAGGCTAAAAAAGGCTAAGTGCTAAAATGTTCAGGCCTCCTTGCTCATTGTTGCAGTTCCTTAGTAATCATTACTTTTTTGGGTACTCGGAACATATGTTGCTTTTGTGCCGGGGGTGTTCTCCATCTCAGGCTCCCCTACATGATGTACAGGCCTTACACAGCCATGTGCTTTGTAGGCCCTGTGAGCCCAGTAATTCAAAAGAGTGTCCCAGTAACTCAAACAGTGTGTCCCTTTGGTATCAGGCTCCTCACATGAAATGACATCCTCCTGACATCACTATTACTGGATGTAAACCGGGATTTTTCTGTTCACCCATGCACAAGTTTGAGGTGGGGTTCATTAAGGCTGAGTACTAATCTTCTTGATGCCTCTCTTGGGCTGTAGAACATAATTTTCATTCCTGTCTGGTCTCTGAATCCCTTTACATAATTCCAAGGTTGATATGGTATCACCAGGCAGATCCATACCAGTTATTGCAGGTAATAACAGCAGTACAGTCATTGTCAGGAGCAGGCTAATAACTTGAAGATGGAGCTGAGAACCTAATGGATTTTTCCAGTGCAGTCCGAACTCTAAACCACAACATCTTCAGTAATTAACTGTGTTGGTGCAACCCAGTTACAGTTGGCTGCAAAAACTCTTTTAAGTGCATTACAGACACATGCTGAGGTGTCCAGACAGAAGAATATTCCCATGCTTTGAACAAATGGGAAGAACATCCTTATGTGACATAAATGGCTCTTCGTAAACAACTTTCGGCAACCAGTACTTCCTTCAGTCTATTATTTTTGGTTTTGTTCCTGAACTCAGCCCGTTTCCAGCAATTTAATTCTCCATGTTGATCTCCTCCAAGCCTTGGTCAGCAGGGCTACCAATCAATGTAGTAAAAATACATAGCAGAAAATTGGGTTTAGAAGCCCTGGAGCCTGGAGTATTACATTAGCAAGGCATTCTCTAGAGCCAAAGCACACCCCTGTGCAGAGAACCTGCATGAGGCCTCATAATTAAGTCTTGCAAAAGAGTGAATTTCTTTCAAAGAACCCAAAGTATAGTAAATATTAATATAAGGTCAGAAGAAAGGAATAAATTATAGACTAAGACCTCATCTCCACTGTTCTTTTTCCTGCTTGTATGTAGCTCTTCTCTGCCAAATCGATTGGACTGAGCATTTCACACTTAATTTCTCTGTAGACCTTTATACAGCATGCTCAAAGTTCAGAAGTTTGGAGTAGCAATATAAGTGGGTGTTGCTAGGTCAGAATCCTTAATCTCTGAATGGGGCTCCTGGAGTAACTTTACACTGTATATTTTATTTACTTACTTTTTTTCCTAAATCAGTGATAGGTTCACTCTCAGGCTGGAAAGCCTTGCCTTTGTTTCTTCCCATGTCTGTTGCAGGAAGATTTAAGACTGGTCTAAAAAGGTTCCATAATTTTCTGTTAGGAATGAGGGATATTAGTGTAAAAAAGGTTCTTTGGACCTATAACATTGAGACAGATAATCCTGACAGATATTTCAGATATTTTGAAACACAGCAGATCTCACAAATACCTTTTTTTAGTCTTCAGATGAAACAAGGGATGTAAATTCAGTGTGGGTGAAACATGATCACTTTGATTTGTGGAATGCCTTGGAATGTAAGATACTGTATGCCAGAAAAATTTAAAAGGATATTTTTCTTCCCTATTTGGTTATGGAAGAGCATGTAACTTAGAGGTAAAGTAGGAGTCAAGACAGCAAGTATCTTTCTTTCCTACTCTGTGCAGCAAGAAACAAATTAAAGTCAGGAGAATTGCAAATGTTCTAATAGAAAGTTGAATGGAAAATTGAATATCTGTTTAGAAAAGCAGGACCACAAGTTCCATTAGTAATATCTAAAGCAACATTTGCATTTAATCATCATGATTTTATTCGTTTGACTACCTTTTACAGTTGTAAGCACAGAATGGCTACCAAAAATTCACAAGAAAAAATACTTAATTTTACAATGCATTTAAAGTTAAAAAATCTGGCTTCAGCTACTGTCCCTAGACTGTCTGCTTTTAACACAAAGAGATGGTTGGCAGCATCAGTTTTATGTTTATCAGCATTAAGAGGCTGATTTTCATTGGAAGGTTTATTTGGCATCTACCATGAGGTCCATGTGCAGCACTGAAAATTGCTACTGCACCTTGTGATGGAGGCCTCTATCTAATCACGTTGTACTGGTGAAGATGAGACAAATTCTTTATCTCCATAGTTAAAGCTGGTGATGTTTGCTTAGAATATAAGTCATGGAAATTTACTTGATCCTTTTTCCATTCCAAATAAGGTCATTGTCTTTCATATAAGGTAGATCAGAAGGTATTTTCATTGTGAGAATAGTAAAGACTTTTAACAGAATGTATCTTATGTACTGCCCAGCTGTAGTCCCTGACATGTAGCAGCTAGAACAAATAAAACAAAACAAAATAAAAATCCACAGATGAAAGCCTCTAAAAATTATGTCCAGATGAAGTTTCTGCTGGAGTCACAATGACAACCTTTAGGGAGGACAAGACAACGTCCAAATCTAATGAATTTCCTTGCTTGCATCTCAGAAGTGCTCCTTCATGATTTTTATTCAATGGAGAACATAATTCTCCTTG
Source organism: Ifrita kowaldi (assembly GCA_013398055.1). Lineage (NCBI taxonomy): Eukaryota > Metazoa > Chordata > Aves > Passeriformes > Cinclosomatidae > Ifrita > Ifrita kowaldi. Next base: position 215,193 of record VZRS01014314.1, read on the forward strand.
TTTATGTTCTCAAAGGTCATCTGCCCTTGATAGAGTTATTTCAGCTTTATACCTGTACAAGAACAATGTCAAGCTCAGTGAACCAATGTTTGCTCAATTAGAGCCAAGGAAATCTCTATACAGTCACAAATCAAATACCCAAGTCCTTCCCTGCTCTGCTAATGGTTATATAGTGCTGCTCACACACAGATAAATCCTGGAGATTCCAGGCAGGAGTTACTCACTCATGACAGGATGTATACACATATATATGCAAATCTATGTCTCTGAATAGATGCATATTGAGGTACTTATACGCATGTATGTATGTGAGAATGCATATCTGTATATGACACTTTCTTTTGCAAGACTTTTTTTTCAAGTATTCCCAAATAAAAGAACCATTTCAAAGAAAACAGTCATGTAAGGCAGACCTGGACACCACTGCTCTGTTTTCCTTTTTGGTGTCTGAATGCATGTGAAAGTAAATATACCGATATCTCCAATTTCATGCAAAGAGCTCTGCAAGGTTGGTTACCTGGTCTGCAGCTCTAGTAGGCAAACCAGTAAAGCAATACAGTTGTTCAATTAATTGGCTGCCATGCAGTCCCAGCAATCACGTATACCATGGGGTGATGATAGAAACCAAGACAGACCACAAATCTGTGCACACAAGTTTGTAATTGGACAGATATCTCTGAAGATATTACTAGTCCTTTCACTTTAATTTCTCAAAAAGAATATTGTAAAAAATGAGCAACTCATTGGGATTTTGTTTATTCATTCAAATAAAAACGAGATTCCTTTTTGTTTGACTTGCAACTCAGAAAGCCTTCAAAACTACTTTTCTGAAAACATATCAAAAACTTGTTTCTGGGAGAAGTATGTCCAAGTGCATAGTGGGTCACAACCCAATGGAGTTGTCAAACTCTGGTTTTAGTGTATAGAATACTCAGAAAATCCAGTTATTATTGTGACTGGTTGCACTAGTCTCATCTTTAGCTTCAGGGCTTCTTGAAAGTTCTCTGGCTAGCAGCTGCTTATTATGGCTTTTTTTTTCTTCAAAAAAATTAATAACAATACATACAACCCTCCCAAAACACATCTCAAAATGTCAAGTCCCAGAAGAGGATCTAATAAAACTGCAGAGTGTCCTGTTACAGTCGGAATGATAGCCATTAGTTCAGCTCTGAATATCAGGAGACATTTAGCCAAGTGCACTCACTGGCTGTGAATCTGGTTTGACATAGACCCATTTTTCTACAGATTGACAGTTAAAAACTAGGTTCTCTACAGTCTGTAAACTGTGATTTCATACTCAGCAGTGATTTGAAAAACTACTGCTAATGCAGATTTATAATAATGAGCTCTTTGAGAGAATACCCCCATTAGTCGCCTTATTTTCAAGACTTCTCTTATAATATTAAAAGTTGCCTTTTTTTTGTTATATTTTATTAACACTATTTTTTCCCTTTGCATTTTTGTCATTACTGTTTTCAACAGGAAACCTCATAATTATCCTGGCTACTCAGTCCCTTCTACTTCTAATGATTTCTTTATCCATCATTATAGTGTGATCACACTAATGATTGTTTCTCATACCTCTGTGGTGTAATTAATGTAATATTGCAGGCTGAAAAAAATAATTTTCAAAAAGCCTCTTAACTTTTATATGTTCATTTGCAGCTACTGAATAATGTGCTTATACCCTGAAACACAGGATCTGCCATAAGAGAACACTGTAGTGGTGCATCTACTGTGATATCCCATCTCAGACCACAGCCAATCGCATATATTCCAAAAGAAAATATAATTTCCCCATTGGCTGTAGCAGTAAAAATAACTGAATAGCACTGCCTTACCCATGGGGGAAGTTTGTTGCAATTGCATTTAACTGTTGTGGCATATCATCCACATCATTCACTCCTAGTACAAAGCCCTGCTAAATTCACTGATGTCTGGGGCATTTTAGAGATCCAGGGAGGTGAAGGGGTAAGATTAATACATCTCATTAAAACAACTGTATGCCTCTGCAGTCAGTCTGAACATTACATCCAGAGAGCTGCCTGAACTTGCACTCTTCTGTCTTTGCTTTGAATTATTCCAATTTTACATGGTGTCATCCCTACTGTCTGACCTGCCCAAGTACTCCACTTCCTAATAGAAATCTGGACTGTCTATATCCCATGATGTTCTGCACATCTCTCTCTACATTCCGCAGTTATGCTGAGATCTCTGCACTGTATTTTGTTTCCTGGCCTGGTCTGTCTCTGTGGGTGATGCAGGATACATAATGACAAGATTTACCTTGCTCTGACTTCCCAGGTGTTTGTGGCTGGTTTTAATGCCAGTCTGTTAGTTGAAATGGGAATGGAAAAGCAGAGCAGACCTAGTCATTGAAGTGTGGCTGTGTCTCCAACCTTGCATTTCCATGCAATATAGAAGACTTATCTACAAGTGTTAGGAAATTCTCCTTCTAGAGATGCTTCACAGCATAGAGCTCTGTATGGCATAAACTTCACTTAATTTTTAAAAATGTTTTTCTGACAGTTCATTAAATAATATTCATTTAGAATACATACACCTTGCCAGGTTTCCTTCCAGGCTGTGAAGAATAAGCTATGGGCCACCTGCATCGCCTGGTCAGCTCAAAGAATAAAGCACTAAACGTATTTCAGACTCTCAAGCCTTAATAGCGTTACTTTCTTAAGTGAAAGTCTGAGGACAGACTTTCCCAACCCCTTCCCTTTGCAAATCTTCCACATGCCTATAAAATTTTCCTTCAAGTTTCCAGCTGAATTACCAGAACCCCTAATTTCTCTGTTGATATTAATGTGGCTCTAATTTTGTGGCAGCTGGTGGGAGATTTAAGCCATTACAGTATCATCTTAAACCTAAAGTGTGTCTGTAGAGTGACATTTGCCAAATAAGTGCCATATAACCAGCACACAAAGAGTTTTATTAAAACCATTCCTAGGCTCACACCATCTGTTTGGAAGGAAGACAAAATTCATTGAGCAAAGTGATCCAATCAAACAAACTGATGTGCAGAATGCTACAGTAAAAACAAAGCAAAGCAAAGACAGAATGACAAATTCTGTGCTGTATTATCTTCCTCTGTTTTGGTGGGAGCTCCACCTTTGACTTTAGAATTCTGGAATATGGATTCAAAGGCAGGTATTCAGATCAAAATGCCAGCCCAGAGGATGTTTGCTTTCATTATTCATTTGGGGCTGATTTAGCACAGCTCTGCTCTGAGAAAGACAAGGCCCAGTGGGTCAACCCTCAGGAGTGAGGCAGTCGGATCTCTTTGCTACTGTCTTATTCAGTAACTTTAGACAAGGTGCCTTTTCCATCATATGTGTCTTTGTGTCTGGTTCCTCCAGGCTGTAAAACAGGCATATAGTAAAAGAGTTCCCAGTCAGCATTAAAATACTTGCAATTAAGGTACTGTAATATTTTTGCAAATATTCTTAATTCCTCAGTCAAATATTCAGAAACCTTTCCTACTAGCAGAGGTCTCCTGGTCTACTGCAAGTGACTTACCCAGGCAGTCTATTCTTATTGGTTTCCTAAGTAAGCTTAGGAGTGGAGTCTCTTTCCTAGAATTAGCTCCAGTAACTTTCCATTAGAAATTTATGTGAGTGGAGAGAAATCCTAGACAACTAAAAGGCTACTGAGCTTTCTCTTTCCTCTCTCAGACTCCTTTGCAGTGATATTTTGCTCAAATTGCAGCTTTCCTCTGAGACTTGAGCCAGCTTTGGTCCCATCTGACAACCTGACTTGTATTAAATTACAGTATTTCAGAGAAAGTTGTGTAAAGACTTGCTCCATTTCTGGGTTACAAGCAGCAAGATGGAAAAAGCTCAACAAGATTGCTCTGATTGAGTCTCACATCAAAGACTCCAAACATCTCTCAGAGTCTTTCACTCAGAAGTTGAGTAAATTATTGTTTTGTTTGATCATTTAAACTCCATATGTAGGATGACTAACAAAACTCACCAAAATAAGATTTCAATTATAGCGACCAGAAAACTGCCCAGACGCTAACTTCATATGGAAATGCCTTAGATGTGCCTGAAAACCCAGAGTTTTTACTCTACATCAGAGGGCCCTATAGTGTTTAGGAGATTTAGCTCACCATCTGCACACGGGACAGGGAAATATAATCATCCTTTTATAGACAGAAAAGGCTTAGGGAAGGTAACAAATTGTCCTGAAGTCACACAGGAGGTGTCTTGACAGAGTGCTTATTTGAAAAGCTCAAGTTGTCTGCAGGTAAAATTGGCCTTGGGAATTTGATCAATTCTTCTTTCATCACACTTAATTTCCATAAAAACAAAGGTAGAATTAGTTCTGGAAACCAGCTATCACTAAGACACATCAGGCCTTTGGAATTCTTATTTGATTTCAAGTTGGGGAAATCCCTGTTTTGCTTAATATTTGTGGCCTTCCTCAGTGAGGATTCTAGTCTTGAAAACCACGTGTGAGATAGGCACTCTCTTGTAAGTAAAGCCCAGTATGACCCCCTCTTCCTTCCCTGTCCTGCAAATCCTTGCCAGAGGACAGAGCCAGAGGAAGAGGCCTGCCAGGAGTGCTTAGAGATGCCTTCCTGCTGTAACTGGAGCTGGCTTTGTCCGGATCATCTTCATTTCTGAAAAGCGATGGCTTGAGAGATGGAAGGACTTCATGACTTCTACAAACAAGGACAAAAGCAACAGCAGCAATTATCAGGAAGGAGAGAGGGAAATACTTCCAAAGTCCTGTTGCTTCTGCTGCTGTAAATGTGGAGCATGATATATGTGGTAATTTGTGCTTTGTTTTCCCAGCTATTTCATTATACATTTACTGTTTTCAGGCATATGCAGTAGCCAAGTACTCTGGAATGTTTAAAACAAGTGATGCACTCTCCTTTCCCAGCTCACTCAGCTGAAAAGACCAAATTCCTTGACTGTGTAAGGGCAAAATGATAGATATGATGGATTGCACACAATTCAAGATGTGAACAGTGAAGCAAAACACCTGCTCAGAAATACATCTCTGGGATGAACTCCTGCAGAAATTAGCTCTGTTTCAGGGGTGGAGAGGTAGTCACATGCATTTACTGCAGTTAAAGTTGGCAAAGAAACATTTTCTATTTCTTTAACATGTGAATTGCAGAAATGGATTTTCTAAATGAAAGATTTCCACCACTAAATCCTTTTAAGTGTGTCCTACTTCCCACAAGACAGCTTGGAAATTGCTCTGAGGCAACAGACACTTATTTCAATGTGTAATATTCAGTGAACCTTTCAAAATATCCTTAATAATAAAACCCCCGAGTGTGGACATCAGACTAATATAGGTGATTTATTGATTACATTTTCTCTGAAATATGAACTGGACTGGTTAAGTCAGTGCCCCTGCAAATCTGAGAAATGCAAACTATAGAGGGTGATTAGAGAATATGAAGAGAAACACCTGCCTCAGGAAATTAACAGGTGTTTGAATCCTCTTCTGTAAGCAAGTAGCAGAAGCAATGATTTAAATCCCTGGCCTATGTGCACCTCTGCTGTGCAAGAGGAGCATAGTCAAAATTTTGGTGATGAGAAAGAAGTTAACTTAATCAAGAGTGGTAATTCGTCTGTGCAATAGATCTGCATAACACACCTGTGATCATGACTTACCTCTCCAGTTTTTAGTGGGGTTACTGGAGGTGAATATTAGCCTGTGGGATATGAGTTAACCTCATGACTTTGCCTCTTTTTTATCCAAAAATGGATTAAAATAGAGATGGTTTATTGGCTCTGAGGCTGATCTTGGAAAAGAGGTGCGGCATAAGTTAAATTCAATTCATACAGCAGTGAAAGGGAGTCTACATTTGTCTGAATACTGTCAAATTGTTTTTTCTGGAAAATTCTGAACATTAAAATTCTTAACATATAGACTATTGAGTTTAGAGAAGAGAATGCACTTAGTGCCTATGACTTTAAAAGTTGAATCACAGAGTAGGCTTTTATCTTGCTATTGGTTAGAGACAGGGAAAATAGTTCCACATTTGGAAAGAGTGCCACCTTAAAATGATATCAGTGGATCTGTGAAGAAGTTTTTAGAAACTAAAGAAAATGGGGAAAAGTTTGAATTCAATGAGTGAAAGACACAACATTAATTAAGTTTTTAAATAAATGTCCTGTGATGTATCTGCCCATCTATGATTGTAACCAAACAGAAAACTGTAATGTGCAGTTCTCCTCTATGTGCTTGCAAGAAATTAACAAAAGATTTCCTAAACAGCCCTCTAGAAAGATGACAGAAGCCAGTGTTTGCGTGTTATTATTTTGTAAGATGGTTTATTGAAGGTGATCAAGTTTCTGTGCGGAACTTGTTTTAGAACAGTTTGAACATGCTGGATTTTTTCCTGTTCAGAAGACTGGACGATCAACTACCTCGAACATGTCCCTAATCCATGCACACCTAGGTTCTAAACTTGACCTTCATGCTCAGTTTTTGGGCACCTGATGAGCCTTTCTGGGCTCCTGTCCCCTCATCTACACAATTTAATGCATTTCAAAAGGATGTTTGTGGTATTAGGCAGGCAGTGTGTGCTTGTGCAGTTTTCTATCTCAGTGCTACAAGTTAATGTTTTGAGCCTAAAGTACAAATACACAAGTACGTTACCAACATATCACCATTTCCTTGATACATAAATGAATATTACACAGCTTCCAAAGACACAGAAAAACTAAATTTATTCTAACACCCTCTGCAATGCAAAACAGATTAAATATAACTTCACCTTCTCCCTATTTCTTCTATATGGAACTCTTTTTTTGGCAAATACTGCTGTAGCCACGCAAGTTGCTATCCTGTGTGCACCCGCCACTACATTTGATGATGTAGTGACAACTGAGAGCAGACCTTTCTTGACCACAATGACCCCAAAAAAATCATCCTGAATAAATTAATAGTGTAACTTTAATTTTGAGACACTTCACCATTCAGAAAACAGTCTGGTGGTGTGGAGCCAAGTGTCATACAGCCTACCAGAGGAGTAGTAGATTGGCATGAGGAGTCATTTATTTATATCACATTAACATCAAGAGAATGGGTTTCAATGGGAACAGTGACCTCCATTAAAAGACCAAGTTTAAACCTTGTACACTTGAAACAAGACAGTTCCTATAACCAGCAGTGTCCAAGACAGAAAGTTATATCCATATGCCTTTATTTAATGAGGTATCCCATTCACAAGCATGACTACTGGGAATAAAGGTTACAGTAAACCCTGCAAGAATTCCCACCATCCTTACTAATTGAGGTGTGGCAGGAGTAAGACAGAGCCTCTCTCAATATCCAAGTCAAAAATGACCACATTAGCAGGAAGTTTCCCCTATAAAAATAATGAGCAGGAGATAGCAAGGTTTCTTTTTTGTCCTCTTTAAAGAGACCTTTTTCAGACTCCCTTAGGACAGTCACGATATATGATAGAATGTGACAAAGATGAATGATTATGCTGACATATAGCGATTGAGTTTAAAATCTCTGTTGACAGAAGGAAAAGTACCAGCAAAACCTCAACTCAGGATATGAGGAGAGCAGAATTCAGGCTCCTCAAGGATTTAGTAAGGTCCTCAGAGGAAATGTCACTTGGTCTGTTCAGCCTGGAGAAGAGGAGACTGAGGGGAGTCCTCACTGCAGTTACAACTTGCCCATGAGGGGGAGAGAAGGGGCAGACACTGATCTCTTCTCTGTGGTGACAGTGACAGGACCCAAGGGAACAGCATGAAGCTGAGTCAGGGGAGGTTTAGGTTGGATATTGGGAAAAGGTTCCTCACCCAGAGGGTGGTTGGGCATTGAAACAGGCTCCCCAGGGAAGTGGTCACAGCACCAGCCTGAGAGAATTCAAGAAGTGTTTGGTCAATACTCTTGGGTACATGGGGTGATGCTTGGGATGTCCTGTGCAGGGCCAGGAGTTGGACTCAATGATCCTTGTGGGTCCCTTCCAACTCAGCTTATTCTCTGACTCTGTGGCTCTCTGATATTGTACAATGCTCTCTGGTTGATACGTAGCTGTATGTCTTCTCCAGGTAAAGGACGATGATCCCCAAGGTTGTGGCAGAGGATGTTTTCCATAATCTTATTTTCCCCAATGCATTTCAACAGTTTTTTGCTTAAAAAAAATCATGTTTGTCAAGGGAACTTAATGTTAGCAACTCCATAAAGTAGCTTGCAGACCTAGGTGTTTGGGAAGTAGCAATAATATGGCAGGCTAGATCAAACTAGAAAATTGTTTTGGATAACTTTTTAGGTCTGAATGATGCTTTTTCACAGATCTCCTTGTTATTCATATTTTACTCTACCCTCAGGTCAAGACTTCTATAATCTAATTTCATTTTGAATATTTCAGCTTTAATATGTACCTAGAAAGACTTCGTGAGAGGTGCATTTTGTGACTGCTCTTGGATATAAATGCTCATTTCCATCACTGAAGTCTTGAAATCTTGTAAGGTGCTTGCATATCACAGCTGTTTTTAGCAGCACAGGGTAATGTGTCTTTCTGAAAACAGAATCTTTTGAGTGCCAGCTAATACATATTGCTAGATACTGCTGTTATTGGAAGGCATAGTATGAGTGTGAGGTAGCAATAAATACATTAGAAGAAAATAATTAATGATTATTTGTCGTGGTTACAAGCAACCTAGCAAATAGTTGTGCTCTATAATTGCTTGTTTCAGAAAATGTCCACTGACCATTCCTTATTTTTCATTTTGATGGGTGTAGTCTCCCCTACTGCCCCCCAATACAATGTATGACTCAGCCCAACCTTTGGATAATTATCTGAGGATAGCAGCATTACACTTCACTGAGCATTTTTTCCTTTGCAAAAGGGACTATGAGTATTTTACCAAAAGAAGTACTGCAAAGCTTCCTTACAGCTCAATGTGGTATTACTCTGCTTTATAATCAATACTACAGAACAGTGCCTATGCACATACATATATTAAACTCTGCAAAATATTTAAATTCATGCAGGAGTCACTGTGAAGTAAATAATATTTGTCATATTCTTTTGTAATCCTGTCCTATAAGAGATTGCTTGAGAGTAGCTTTCTTTGCCCCATTTACTAGATGAGTGTAATAGCTGGCGTCCAGTAATTTTTGGTGCTAGACTTAAATGAGATTCTTAGAGTTATTCACATGTATTAACACATCTGCTGTATCTGAAGAGAGAGATTAATTCTCTAATTAAAGCCAAAATTAGGTTTTTTTTCATTCACTTCTGCAATGGCAGGATAAAGTCCCGTGATTATGTATATGTGGTAAAGTAGAAGACATTCTTACTCATAAATGTTTTCAGACCCCTGCACGATCAATAGGGTGATACAGCAATTGGTAAAAACCTTTCTAAGGCAGTGATTTTCCTCGGATTTTTTTCCCCCTTCACCCACCATCAACACCAAGCTGTAATACCTAATCTCTACAAGAACAAGGATATTATTAAATCTAGCAAAAATTTGGCAAATTATGCAGAAAAAATGCTTTCTTATAGGTTTCAGGCTAACTTAGTTTTCGCAGGGTTTTAAAACAATTTTTCATTTCACAAAGTAACCAATATCCTTTTATTGTCAAGCTGTATATTTTTATGTTTTCTTCAAAATAGCCTCCAAAAACTGCAGTCAAAACCCCCCAAAACCCACTTCTTCTGTTCATTTTATACATACTTTCATTATATGTCTAAATAGAAAAGTAGAAATGAGTAAGGATCAGTTTTCCTGCCAGATTCCCAGCCTATAAATGAAACAAAGCCTCAAGAACAAGACCTTTCGCAAAAATTGATTTTTCACCCTCACTCCCCCTTTTACTATTGTAGTCCTAAATTAGCTCCTAATCAAACAAGTTCAGAAGGTTTTCCTTCAAACAGTGCCTTGCAGGAATGAGAAATACATTTCAGTAGTGAGAAAAGCTCTCTTCGTGCTGAACTTTTGCCATATCTACTGAAATCTTCTTGGCCAAAGTTTAAAGCCATGAAGAAATGTTTTCACTATTGGAAGAAGGTAACATGTAACAAGGAATTCTTATAATAGAGGTAAACTCAGCAAGCAGAATCATCATACAAAGCATTAGGACCAGAGTAAATATACTTAAAACAAAATAATATTTCTTCATTAATAATATCTGCCAGAATTTAATACATGGTTAAATGTCTCCATTGCCTTTTTTTCCCTTGTAGTGATGATCAAAAAATGAAAAAAATGCTTCAAAATATTTTCAATATTATTAGGAGGCAGAGCAATGCGCACCACTCTTTCATGTACAGTTAGCAGGGAATCAGGAGTATTTCCAAGATATCAAACTAAGCCGGGAGAGGGGATGGGCAAGTAGCAACTCCAATTCCTAAAATAAAGAAAAACCTGACCTTCTGAGATTCAAGCAGTATGAATAAGAGACTGCAGAAAATGCTAGGTGTGCTTTCCCTTCACTGCAACTTTCCCCCTCTCCAGTAATTTTCTGAGACTTACCCTTTGCCTGCTCTTTGGGTTTTTTGAAACAGAGTCTGAAAATCAAGTTGATGGCATCCTGTCTTGGTTTAGTCAAGTGCTTTGTACTTAGCAACACAGGAAGGAGTGTCTGTATCCATTAAAGAAGTGTTAACTGTCCCTATCCTGTGGTGACAAGTAGCTTCATTAGTGAGTGAAGATATGTGCCTGTACAGTTGGATTTCTTGTGCATGAGGAGATAGTTAATCCTGGGCAAAGAGCTGAGTCCTATTTGGTCAGCAGCAGTTCACTTCTTTACCCCCTGAAGTCCTACCAGCATTTTAACCAACAGCTTTTACAGGTTCTAAGTAGTGCCATCTACTTTAACAGAATCTAAAGGAAGAAACTGTTTTTTCCCAACACTTGTGCACTCTCATGAGAATATTGGGAGTACGCAATGGTTATTTAGGTTTTGCATTGGACATAACAAAGGTCCAGGGATCCAAGGAGTCTCTTTAGCTAGAACGATTTTTGGGCAGGTTAGTTAAAAAAACCCATAAAATAAAAAGAATAAACACAGACATAGCACATTGTGAAGCCACAGAAAGGCTATCAGAGTGAGTAACAGTAGCTGACAAGGACAGTTCCTGAGAAGGACAGTTCAGTGGGAGGACATAAGGTCTGAGGTTCAGGAGTGGCACAAGTTTGGTCCATGAAATCCTATGGAGTCTTGGAAAAAACAGCTGAAAACCTCAAATATTTCTGATTTTACATAACTGAAAGGTTGACTTCTTCTGGCTTAAAAGATCCCAACTCCTTCCTCGTGGCCTTTCAAAGAGTACGGTCCCTTTCCTCACGCTTTCGCTTGCCCCTTTCATCTCCCCGACACTTCATCCCTGAATGGCCGGGATCATTCAAGAAACGCTGCCAGCTGCAATGGTTTGTAATCAATTAACCTCCAAAAGGCCAGGTAATTCAGATGAAGAATAAGTGAAGTTTGCAACAAGGCACTATAAACAAAGTCATGACTTTTTTATTCTGAAACATGAGTTAATTTTCTATTAATTTGCTTTTATTGCACTTTTTTTCTCTAGAAGTCAACAGGAGAATTTTAAAATTAGGATGAGAGGCAAAAATAAATAAAATGAATGATAGTATTGTCCATTGATTTAGTGTTGTGCACCAGAAGGCAAAGGGAGTTTGATTTGAGAGCAAATATAAAATGAAAAGAAAACAAAGGAACAATCTCACAAATGTAGTTTATGATTCTTCCTCAGCAATTTTATTTTTTAATTAGGACAAGTTTTAATTACTTTTTTGCAATCTTACAGTGTACACAAGCACAGCAATTCCTTTTAACATTCAGTTTCCTAGAGACAGCAGGTTAAAGTCTGAACCATAACAAAGGATGCCTTACTCTGTACCCTGTTCCTTCACCCTCAAAAAAAGTGTTGCTGGCTCAGTTCAATTCAATGCCAAATCTCAGCATGGGGCTTCTAGTAGTTTATTTTTTCTGCAGCTGAGCTCTCCATCCGGGTTACATAAAACCTCACACCTTCTAGGATTTCCACTATCCATAAAGCTCCAGTAAAAGAAAATGAGGAAATACTTCATCCAAATGCCTCAGTACCATATCTGGAAATTAATTTCCTCTTCTGAGAAGAGAAGTAAACTACAGAACTTTCCTTTGTTTTTCTTTACAACTAAATCTGCTGGAAGTCCACAGATAAGTGAAACCTAAATAGCCTTCATAATTTATGGGGCTTGAAATTTTAGTCTGTTACATGTGTCCTTTAGCATCCCCACACTTTTTAAAAGCTCCCTTGTTCTTCCTGACTTAAGAAGGAAAGTTCCTAAAATAAAAACACTTAAAAACCCAAGGACTAGCTAAACAAAAATATCCCATTGCCCTTTTCTGCCCACCAATAGTAACATGAATGACTTCTGTTTTAAGATGCAGCTTATATAAATGTCATTACAGCCATGAAAGAAATTAGAAGGAAATGAAAGCAGTTGAATGTGCAGCCTGTTTTTGGAATTCTGAATGGTGGTGTAGTTCAAGACTCTCTCTGGCAAAAATTAAACCTTTCAATGGAATGTAGAGGCAGGAAACCCTGGTCTGGGGTTGTAAAAAGGAAGATATTTGCTGTAAAAGAGAAGGAAAGCCAAATCATGCTGGCAATAAAGGCAGAATTTTGTTTGCACAGATTTCTCCTTCTGTAAGCTGACAATCTAAGATGACAGTGGTTGCTGTAGGAAACCATCTTATTCTAATAGGAGTATCTATTTAGCATGAAAAGAAGAAATTCAAGGAAGTTTGGTTAACATGGGTAGAGAAGAACCAAGATATTACAGCAGGAAAACTGCTTCAAGATTAATGTTGGTACCCACAGGTGAATAATCAAGACAGTAGGAGGAAAGAGATGATAAAAAAAGAAAGCCATATGGGTTGACACTTTGTCATACATTTATAGGCATGTCAATCCCATTAGTCACATGTTCTTTTGAACATGCCAGATGAAAAATGTAATTGAACATTTTGCTTTCAGTTATTTTTGAGTAAGTCCAAAGTCTTAGTTATCCCATGGAATTACTGCAGATTTACTCCCAGAGAGATGGCATCACAATTTGCTTCTTTTGTTCATGAAGAGATATACAAGCACCTGTCACCTCTTGCTTTCTCTGGCAACCTCAGCAACAGAGGAAAGTGCTGGCACTGGATAATGCAGAAAGCTTCAGAGTAAACCTCTTTCATTACTAACTACTGGGAAAGCATTCTTCAATTATTCACTAAGTCTAAAGGGATAGAACAATTGTGGAAGGCTATTTTTATCCTGTTGGAGAAAAGCAGTTTTCTCAGGGAAAACAAAAAATAAAATAAAAGCTGAGTACTGACCGCATTTCCCCACCTATGTCCTGTAAAAGGCCCTGTAAAATTGGGCAGAGGAGCGAACACTGTGTAACCCCAGGCCTGGCCTCCCTTTTAGCAACAGACTTTTCCAACACTGATCAACAGGAAAGGAGAGCCATTTTCAAAACTGGGAACAGCAGTCACTGCTTCTGCTGGGACTCTGGAAGGGTGAAGATAACAAAATTATGGAATGGTTGAGATGGGAAGGGACAGCTGTTGTGAAAAGCCCCCTCACTACTGTGTTACCTAGACCTGGTTGCCCAGGGCCATGTCCAGGCATGTTTTAATATCACCAAGGGTGGAGATTCCTCTGGTAAACCTGTGCCAGTGTCCAGTCGCTTCTGCAGTAAAAATGTGTTTCCTTGTGTGACTTGTGACTCAGGGATTGCGCTGGTTGAGGAATTGTTGCACCTTGGCCAGGACAGCAAAAATTTCTGGGCAGGAGTTCCAAGAATTTGTTTTCACTCCATTGCTTTGGAACAGTTTATGGGACCCTGAGTATGTCCTTTGCAGTCTCCATCTTGTCTCTAATTGGGGATATTATCCTTTTGCATTTTTACTGAGTTACTGGGCTCAGGGTAACAGGTGCCAGGATGTGCATGCACAAGCACAGTGGATCTCTCTGGACAGGTACTGAAACTAGAACAAGAATTAAGAGACCTTCCCTTTTCATACAGCATTTGGATGTCTCCTGAACACTCTTTAATCAAGACTGACACGCATGCTCGATATCTTCTGTGTTCCTCTAGAAACACTTCAAATAGGAATCCGAAGAGTATTGTATGACGAGATAATGTGGCATGTAGACACTAAGAAAAAACTTTCCAAATTGGAACTTCAGTAGTGAAAACGCAGCACAGATATGCAGGAGGTTTTGCTAGCCAATGCATAAGATTTATTAGGGGTGGAAGAGACATGGTATGAGCTCTGAAGCTGGGTGAGAATAGGGGGATATAGACCTGATCCTGCCAAGAACAAAGCTAATTTGCTCTGGTGAGGATGGTCTACAAGAAAGTAGCCAGTAAAGAGGGAAAACAATTGAGAGTCAAAGAAAATAAGAAATTATGACTGCCTGGTTTAGAAGACCCTTTTAGGGGTCGTTTGCTTCTCCAGTGTTCTGGACATTTATGAGTTACTTTAATAGGTGCCTAGAATGTCTAATTCCCCCTTCCTCATTTATATAGCTATCCTCTGCCTACCTCCTTTCCTCACCTGTAGTCATAATGCCCAACTATGACTATGTATCGATTACACTGAGATGTAAATTATTTTTTCAAGGTGGTGTGAGGGGATTGAGAACAACCTGGGTCATTTGTTTTAAAATTTCATTTTAATTTAGTTATTCTTATCTTGAATTCCCATACCATCCAATTACCTGTGCAAATTTTAATATGGTCTCTAAATGTAAGCTTTCTCCTCCTCACTATTATTAAAAACAGTTATTAGTTTCATAAAACTTAGCACATAATTAGCAAAAAAAGTATCACAGCCCTGCTGGCTCATCAGCTTCTGCATTGGGTTTATTATGGAATTAAAAATAAAGTTCTAAGCATTTACCAAATGTCTACAAATAGTGCTAGTCAGTGCTACCCATTTTGGGGAGAAAATATACTGCTGCTTTTGAAAACACTTGTAATGATTGTTTTCCTCATTAGCAACAGGATTTGGTAAAACTTGCTACTTTTGATCTTGAGTAGTTCACAGGAGACTCTTCTTAGCCTTGTTTCCCAGGGAAATGAAGCTCACATGCTCACTGTCTGTCTGTTTAATCAGCTGGAGGGAAAAGAATATCTATTTGTATCCTGTATGAGTAGGAAACTCCCCTGTCATCTCAAGTGGTTTAGGCACTATGACATTCACGTGCAGTGTGGATTTTCTGTGCCTGAGCTGCAGAAAAGCTTTGGTTGGAGCCTGGACCTTCAAAGGCTGAGGCCCTGCCACAGGGAAGGTGGGCTGTTTGTGGGCTCAGGGTCTGTCTGGCATTTGTCTAACTTATTTGGGATATTTTGGAGAGCTCAAGATCTTCCTTCCAGAAGTAGACAGATGTGCATAATTCTCCCAGCTTTGGAGAAGGTCAGAAAGTGTTTGGGAGACCAAGATTGCAGGAGAACAAGATTGCAGGATGCTCTGCAAAGCAAGGCAAGAGCTTTTTATGCCAAAGATAGTCAACGAGACACAAATCCTCCAGTGTTCAAATACTACTCATTTCCTTCCAAGTTTGCTTTAGCAAAATGAACAAGTGGTCACAGTTGCTACTGTATTTGTGATTCCATGTGAACCTGCAGGCCCGCCTATACCCATTTGGTAAATCATAGAGAATTTACATATCTTCTGCTGAGGGGTAAAACATCCACACCTAATGGAGACAAAGAACACACAGACAGTAATCAGACAGTAACAAATGTGCATGTTTCATAGCCAGACTTCCATCCGAGGAGTGTTTGTATACCCATGGTCTTACACTGATGAGTTTGACTCTGAAATACCACCAAAGAGCTAAGAGTAGAGTTTCCTGTGAGTTTGAACATGAAGATTAAAGATTCTTTTGTAATACACTCCAAGAACTTGGAATGTTATAGTTCCAGGACTCATTGACCCTCCATCTAATTTCATGACCATTTCAGACCCCTGAGTTCACTGTCTTTGGTATTAGGCCTTGTACCTTTTCTGCACTTTAGGACTGAGTATCACTCGAGGTTACTGTGGATCTGCATACTTAACAGCTTTCCCTTTGACAATTTAGAATCAATTGTATCATTGGAATGACTAGACTTCTAAAAACATCTTGTGTGTTTACATTTGCAAAAGAAACTGAGCTTTTGAAAAGCACATCAGCGGAATTTTAAAAGTCTGTAGGCAGCTCTACCTTACAGTCTTCAATGCACAGACTATAACGTAATAGATGCTAAAATTTTCAGACACTGACTGTGTCACAACCTGACTCTTTCAAACAACACTATTAAGGTAGTTGGACTTCTTTTAGTTTCTTCCAGCAAGCATTCCTTTCATCTCAGTTGAAAGCCTTTTCCTATCATTTTCTCTTAATAATCTTCAATAAAGGACTGCATATCTCCTGCCATGTTTTTTTCTGGATGAATACCCAGTGTATCTATACTACAAGCACTCCAGGAACAATTTCAGCATAAAAAGCTCACATAGCCCCGCAGAGCTTTTCCAAACCCTCTGCTTTCAGATACCATTAGTGCCCGTCTAAGCACAAGCCACTTGTCAGATGCCAGAAGTATACAGCAAAATCAGTGCCTCGATTCAGGCTAGCCTGACCCTTGTCCTGGGCCTTGTCACTCCCAGCTTCCTCTCTAATCATTTGGAGAGAGGCAAATGGTCTCCCTTATTAGTTGTCTCATTATTTTAATGCAGCCCAGAGTTCTTTTCAGTGACCCAACATTCCTTCTCCTACTTCAGCATCTTTACCACAAGGCTTTATATTGATTTGCTGTCATAGGCTTTCTTTTTTGAGCACCTCAGCCTCATAGTTAGTTCTCAAGCTCACTCAGTATGGCTTTAGAGGCTCCAGGTTGTTTATTGATGCGTATGTTGAGGTTTTCTTCCCTTCTGCCTAGTATCTGATCAAAGCAATCAATAAATGAGTGCTGTTATTATATTTCCGAACTCTTTGAGGATCTGTTACAGAGAAGGCATTGCCTGCTTAATTGACGAAAGCAAAGCTAAAAAGAGCCTCTTTGGTGGCACATATAGATACTTGAGAAGAGCAAAAAAGGAAGAGACATCCCTTTTCCCTTGTGACCTGGAAGTACGACTAGAAAGGTTTCTATTCTGTCTCTCACTGGCAACCTTTTAACTTAGAGACCTCTGACTTACCTGCGACCACAGCTGTACCACTATACTCCAGGTTGGCAGGGTAAGCAAAGTACAGTATCCTCTGTCTTGTTTTTCTTCAAAACTCTTTAATTGGCAAGCAAAAATTTGAGATTACTCATCTAACTATGTGTTCTGTGAAAAGAGCTGAAATTCTTGCAAAAACTACAAAATTAAATAGCCAAGCATAGCTAAATTAGTGCTTGATATTGAAGGAATTAGGAGTTCAAAAGAACATGATTTGCATAATTTATAATTGCAACAGCCAGCTTATAATATATTTTCTTCTGTCACTTCTTAGGCTTTTGGAAGACCTTGATCACTCCGAAAATAATCCCACCAAAGCTTTTTCTTTATAAACCTATGGATTTTAGATCAACTCCCAAGTGTAATTAACTTGGGAAAAAGTCCACCCACCTGATTGACAGCTCTTAGCTGGAACAGCAGAAATTCATTATATATGTTTTTTGATTCCTTTATTGTGTCTGTGGCATTACTTAGGGCCTTAGAGCTGGGCTCAACTCTCAGTCTTCCAGCTTTGATATCTCATCTCAGTTCGGCAAGTGCTTTGCCAAGTGCACTGTTTAGACATTTTGTAGGTACAGGGCAAGTTCCTCCAGACCTAACTTTACTGATCCCAATGCTTTACCTCTAATGCAAAATTGCCTTGGAGTAGAGTGGGCAGGTTGGGAGGATTTCATTAACATATGTGATGCATGTTGCCCAGACCTACCTTCTCAATATTTTATGAAAAATTGAACTTCCTGGAACAGTGATCTCCCAGGAATGCTAAACTTTAAGCCTGTGACAGTTAAAATCTATAGGGCTGCTCATGGGCATTGGTGCTTCTGCGGGATCACGGCCTCTGGGGGTGCATTGGCAGGGGTACTTGATGGAGATTAATAGCAAGGAGCCCTAGAGGCCAAATTAATTTTCCTCATGGAGTATAGGAAGCAAGATTGTAGCTTATTCTTTTTTTTTGTACGAAATGCTATTGAATAAAACAATTTGTCCTGCCAAAGCTCCAAATGGCTGTCAGAAAAGTAGCGTTACATTTATTTTTAGCCTGTTTTCCTAAGGAAATATGGCTTCTTTGATCATGCTGTATGCATGAGTGTGTGTGAAACAATATGTGTATAACTGCTTAAATGTCTGATTTTGTCATTCTTCCACTATAATATTGAGCTGACGGGGCAATTTCAACCACATTCTTGACAGTAGTACAGAGGTCCCAAAGAAATTATTTTCTACAGTGTGAAAATAGAAAGGCAGGTAAAAAATAAGAGACCCATTTACTTTCCTCCCATGAGAGAGAGGCTGTAGCAAGAGCTTGTTGCTTATTAGACATCTGAGAGGGCACATTGTTCAAAGTGATGGCATAAATCCATATGAAGGCAACTTCCTTTCTTTCTGCTGGTCACAAATCTACTGATTTTATTCAAAGATATTGCTCTTTCCCTCTTTCAGGATCCATATGATATTCTGAAGTCCTTTCTTAGACTGCTTAAAAGGTCACAGTTCCTTAATAACAACTTGCATGAAAGAGTTGAAAAGTCCCTGGATAGGGTATTGAAATGAGAAATATCAACTTTGACTTGGCCATGAAGCAAAGGATGTCTCTATATACCTCTGTTCCCCCTTCACATTTCACTGTGTTTAGAATATTTTCTCTTTAGAGAGAGGGAAACTCTACCCTGTAGACAGAGTAATCTGGCTTTGCCTGATTTAGGTTCTTCTCATGCTCCAAAGTTCGAAATTTTAATGATCCAAGGACATTTTTTTATGTGGCCAAGGGATTTTTTTTTTTTTAATTTGGGAGAGTAGTTTACAATTTACACCTCTTACCACTGTGTTTGCTACACAGCTGGAAAGGTTTCCCTTTGAAATGTATGAATTTGAGATGGAGCAGATCTTCCTCTTGCACTGAAAGAGCCTGTTCCCCAGCCTGGTGTAACTGATAGTGCAAAATGCTACAGTCAAAATTAAAACATGCCTCCAGCGGGTTCCAGCAGGATGTGAAATTATCAAAATATGTACTTGGAAAGGCACTAGAGCACACAGCTTAAATACCTTTGTTGGATTGTCAATGATATTTAAGCATTTTGAGATCTGTGTGCACTTAACTACATTTTCCCGGTGGAATACCCGCAAAGGTGGTCTTTACAGGGCTAAACTTATTAACTTCCGCACACAATGGTGAGCCTTCCCAGCAGCAGAGTGGATATCTTGTGCCTTCTAGTGTAGCCAGCTAAAGCAGGATTTATGAAAAGAAACAGACTGAACCTCTTAAATCCAAACTACTACAAGTGAACTGAGGATATAAAATGAAAGCAGCAACCCCCAAATGATTCTGTGTTCTACCATATACTATTTTTCTCCAGAGGCTGAATGGGAGAAGGTAAGAATAGAGATGATTCAAATAAGAAAATGAGGTGTCACTCTTCATGAAAAAGCTGATATAAAATGTAATTTCTGTCCCAAAAGAGATTGATAATTTGACACTTGGTCCCGGGTCAGAAAAAAATAAAACTGAAATATCAAAATTTTTCACAAGGATAAAAAGTTATGTGAAAAAGTGAAGTTTGGAAACGTCAAACTGGTTTGATTCATTTCATGCTGATACCATACTGTGCTCTTAGTCTATAGGAGTGGTAGTTCTACATCACTGAAAGATACTTTTCTTAAGGCTTTCCTCTTGCTTATCTCAAATTCCTCTGCAAGGAACTTCAGTCTTTCATTTAGCTGAAATACCATGGGATCTGATGTGCTCAGCTGTGACTGATCAGTGACTCAGATGCTAATATTCTCTTGATATCAGGATGCACAGGGGAACATATAATTTTTCCAAAATAATTTTTTCCCCAGGGAAAATGTTCATTCAGGTATCAAAGAAGACAGGGAATAAACAGAATTTTCTAAACTGATCGTATTTAGCTTGTGCAAAGAGTCAGAGTGAAGCCAGACTGCCCGTGTGGCCAAACAGTGGAAACGTGATTCCCTTGTGATGGATCGTGGGGGCATTTACACCCTCCAGCTGGGCTATAGCACCTTTCTCTGGAGATATTTGTTAATGAAGAAGATTCATCACTTCTGTGTGACCCAGAGACTGCTGAAAGACACAACCCCTGCATGTTTGTTTGAACTTGCAGGTTGTTTTTCTTCATTTTGATTTGCAGTCCTCTGCAAACATTTCTTGTAAACACCTGCACCAATGAGCTTCCTTAGTAAAATCCAAACAAGCAAACAGATAAATAAGGCAAATAGAGTATGTAAAATAATGAATTTCTCTTGGATAGCCAGAAATGCTTAACAAAAACAAAATTTCTGTTTGAATCCTCTTCGATGATGCACAGGAAATTAACACTTTTCTTTTTTAGGCAACTGGTTTTTCAGAATTCAAACTGCTTCACGTCCTATACAAATGGCCAGCACTATACCAAGTGCCAGTGATTGTTCCTTATGCACCAGGGCCTTCTCTGAAAACAAATGTGGGGCTTTTTTTACATCTATAAACTCCAAAGAATTCTGACACTGTCAAGTTCATCAATTTATTCAGCATTCAGAAGACAGTAATTTATCCCATCCTAGACTTGCAGGTGAAAATGTTTTTTCCATTTAGAAGAGTGTTGGAAACGGATGGAAATGGTTGCTCTTCAAAAACAGGAGTACAAAAATTATTGTATAAGTTCAATAACATAGAAAATGGCTAATTTTCTATAGTAGAAGGTTTTTCTAAAGTAAAAAGTTTATCTGAACTGCTTCTCATAACCTCCGTGTAAGATGCATAACTGGTGACCTTAAATTAAAATTACTTTCAATACAGCGTAGTCACATAGGCAGAAATAAGAATTTCTCTGCCTTGGCTAAAAATCAACATATATACGTTCTTTATACAACACCTCTTATTTTGTGCACTGTATTAAAGAATGAGCTCTATCTAGACCCTAAGGAGACATGCATAAGCATGTTTTAGGATTAAGTTCTTATTTAATATCCTATGATAATTTATCATTACCAGGTGAACAGAAATACAATGGCAAGATATTTTGGGCACTTCAAATAATTGAAAATAAGTTGGAGAATCTGGTCTCAATCTTTCTCACCTACTAATTAACTTAATTTGAAGTCACGATCTTTTTTGTTGATTGCGTTTTAAAGCATTTTAGCAGTGATTATTTGTTCTGTGGACCTACTCAGCCAATTGCAGTGTAAGAATCAAAACTTATTTGCACACTGCTTGTTGAAGTATTGCAGCAATATCTTAGGCCAGGAGCTTGGCGTAAGCCTTGGTCTATATATTTCTCCAAAAACCTCTTGAAAAACTAGCTAATGAACAGGGGCAAAATCCTGGGGGAGTCTGTGCATTCCCCACACTCTTGCAGTGCAATTGAATGACTGCAAGTGCAAAACAAGAACTGAGCTTTAAAAGAAACCTAATCTGGATGGGAGCAGGTACAAAAACAAGGCCAGACATTGCTATCTAGACAGGTTTCCTAGTGATGTCGAAGTCAGCATGAGTTTCTCACAGTTTAACCTTTCTGGTGTGATGTTTGGTGTTAACTTATTTATTAGGGCTTATTTTTAATTCAATATAGAGGGCCTTTATCTTCCATGGAAGTAAATACTCCATCCCAGGCCAGCAAATTTTAACTTCACCTGTCCTCCTGCCTCGTATTTTCAGAGGTAGGTCTGTACTTCTGCTTTTGTTCCTTTGGGGAAATAATCCTTACAGATTTTCTTTCCAATTAACATGTTGTTTTTATTTCATTCATCCAGTCATGGGTCATTTCTCTATATTGCATTATCTGATTGAGTTTACTGTTCAATTTCCTGGTTTCTTTCTCTATCTCTCTCTCTCAAAAAAAATTCTTATCTGATCGTGGTTGAAATTCTGAGGAAAAAGACAAACAAAACCCCATCACCTGACGTTAGGGAAATAACAATATATAATTTGATGCAAGTCATTAGACCATTTGGTGGTTTTTGTTTTCTGTGGAGATGGGAAAAGAAGTATTTTTATTAATTCAAAAATCTCTACAAACCATATTTTCAAGTCTCAAATTCTTCACTGCATTGCCATCTTTCCCCTAAGAAGGGGCAATATGATTTTCCTATATTTTGTGCTAAATGTTAAGGTGTTATAAGCAATTGAACTCTTTTCACATTTTTAAGGCCAGCCTTCAGTGGGACTACTCAGTGTTTTTATGGGGATTTGTGTGCTATCTACCATCTTTCTGAGCCAAAAATCATGACTAGAAGCAGGTCAGTGTTTCCCAGGACTTGTCCAGATTCATTCAGTCCAGGAAAAGACTGAAAACTGCCAGGCTCTGAAGTACTGATGCCTCTTTAAACACCACTAGGCAGGGATCTCTTGGCCATCAGGGCACACATTCAGCTGAACAGGACAAGTCTGTGTGGCAGATTCATGACTGGTGTAAGCACATATCATATTTCTGGTGGCAGTTAATTTCTTCTTGCCACATAAGCAAAATCATTATTATTTCCTACTTTTAGGATGAAGAAGATGAAAAATATATATCTATCACTGTGAATTTACAAGTCCTGATCCATAAATCACCCCTATGCTGAAGGTACCTCTTTTTTCAGTCCTATCTTTTCCATCTTAATTTAGCAAGGGAGACAAGTAGGTATTACTAAAGGTTACATTGTCAGCTATATTTGTACCCCTTTATAGGAAGAAAAAGTTACTTTCATTTGGCTTTTGTCTTCACAAAATTTCAGTCATTGGTACCTGAGTTAATTTCTTACACATAATACCTGAATATTTGGTTTTGCTTGCAAATAACTGCCTTATAAAGCAGGAGGAGGGCTTCTAATCTCGGACAACTGGTAATTTATCTCTATTTTCAAATCTTTCTATAGAAACTAAACAGATATTAAAATATTTATGCAAGGTGCATTTGCTACTCTGATCATCCCTCCACTAGCTTGATTAATCCTAGAAATAAACACCTAAAGGGGACATTTTGGTAGCACAAAGAGTTAGTTAAGTTAATAATTCTTGATCGGTTACCATTCCATTCTAATTTACATTTAATAATTACATTAATATCAAAAACCGCACCCAAATCCAAAACAAAATAATATCTCGGTGCCTTGAAAGACCATCCTGAAGCTGCCGTAGTTTTGCATCCTGCAATCTGACTTGCATTCCTGCTTGTTCAAGGGTGCACAGAGGTCGTGGGACATTGCAACAGGTTTTCACTAAGCTGAGCACTGCCCAGTCACAGACTTTCCCCTGTAACTGGATGATTAAATCCAATTCTTCTTTTGAGCACTCTTTGGGAGATGCCTCGGCTGGTCACAGGGCTCCTTGCAGTCTGGAGCACATCTGGACTGCAATGCCCGTTCTGTGTGACTCAGAGCAATTTACACAAAGTTATTTTCTGTTGAAGCTGAGTGTCCTTGTCAGCAACTGTAAAAAGCCAAACACTCCTGGGTGTGTTTTGAACATGTGTGTAACAGGGGAACTCCTTACAGACAGGGTCAAGATATTCTTCACTTCTCTAACAGCACCTGTGAGGATCTGTTTCAAAGGAGAAAGGGTGTTGTGTCTTTAGCCAAAAATTTGCTTCTCATCTTTTCAATCAAGCCTGAGGTTTTGAAATTCCTGCTGATTTGATGAGGCAACTTCAGTGACAAATGGAACAAACCCAGGTTCTGCTAATTCTGTTACTGTCTTCCTCTCTGACAGCCATTATTAGAGTTTGCATTTTAATTGCATTTAATTTTAGCCAGCTCATGTGCTCTACCTGGCAATGCCCTGTGTACTTTCCAGGGAGAATAAGGGAACAGTTGTGCAGCATTCTGTTCTAGACAAATAGAGCATAAGGCAGTTCTGCCATTTTTGTGAGGAAGGTTTAGAGGTCACCAATTCAGCCCAGGATATCTGTGACGAAATACTTGGCATTTCCCTGTTGCCATTCATTCAGACAAAGGCATTCATTCTCCTAATTTTAATTAATTAATACTCCTTGTAATTAGTCACTGTTAATCTTTTCTGTTAATGGATTAGCAATCATTATAAAGTGCAAAAGTTGCTGAAGTTTTACAAATTTTAAATGATTTTATGTGGGGAAAGGAGGCTGTATTTTAGTACAAACCATTTTTGTCCTTTCTGGTAAACACAATGGACATTTCTCCAGGTGACAAAGCGACACCCAGAGCAGAGAAACACACACAGAATCCCTGCAGTGTCTACCTTCAAATTCCTGCTTTAACCTCTCATTTATGACAGGACCATAGTAGTTGAGCTGCTGCTCTGCTGCTTTCTGGCCAGTGCTCCTGAGACCAGCTGTAGATGCCTGGTTTGGCGTCTCTCCCTTAGATTGCAAACCCTCTGGCACAGGGAATGTCTTGCATTGTGTAGGATTTCTGTAGTCTGTAGCACCACAGGCTTTAATTCAAGCCTGAGAACAGAGAAATTTTGTGGCTTTGTCTAAGTTACAGGACCTGGGAGTGCTTCCCAGTGCTCCTGGGACTGGGTGAATATTTTGATGCATCCAAGCTCTTTCTTTTGCCAAAGTTTGAGGAATTCAATGTCCATATGGCACAGAAAAGCAATTAGTCTTCAATGGCATGTTCTGGTCTGGATGATCGAAGAATTGGGATACTGTATATGTTGGAGGTTGTGTCTACTTAGAATACCTTATACAAAGGTCATCACTATTATTCATTATAATGATACAGTTGGAAATAAGTATTATTAAACATTCAGTGAAACATAACCTTTCGACAAAACAAAGGTTTTTTAATAATGACGAAAAGTAAAGAAAAGCAGCATTCACCTTCTGATAAATTATATTATTTGATTTAATAAAAATTGCTTATAAAAACCATCATAATTTGAGCTTTAAAATGGAGAGCCATGTTTTAATACTAATATATCTAGGTATTACACAACACCATGGTGAATAAACAGCATTTTAAAGAGATATAGCAAGAAAATAATAGTAATAAATTTAAAAACTGCAGGCACTGACTGCATCTAAAAGTGCAAGTCATCACTTTCAACTGCATGGATTTCATCCAAAGCCCACTGTCATGAATGCAAAGACTGTCATTGACTACTGAGTTCTGAATTAGGTGATGCACCTTGAAATACTAGACCATTGATTTCAATTACAAATGTGTGTCTGCTGTACTCCTCATAGTCTTCAACAGGGAAAAAATAAAATCAATCAACCAGAGAGAAAAATGTATATTTGTTTTGAACTCGTGTCACTTAATTCCCCATGCGTATTATTTGAAGTGATCATTTTCTTTCTGTGTATGTGTCAGTCCTGGTACTTTTCATTAATATAAGGCAGAGTGTTAAGCAGTTTCCAGAATACACAGGAGGACAAGCACATCCTTTCCATGATCTATGCCCCTCTTGTGCTGTATTTTCAAAACAAACACAGAGTGAAAGCATCCTTCAACTCAAAGAGGAAGCATCCAATAAGTGCCTTTTGTCCTAACGTGCTGGATCACCTTGTGCAGGCTCTGAAATTGTTGTCACAACCCTGCAGTGTTATCCTTGCAACCCCCTAACATCTGAACCTACAACCCAAACAGAGGTTGTGTCTCTGCACTTTCTCCTCTCTCTCTGCATGTCAGGGCTCCATACCTTCTCTGCCCTGACTATTGTCCTGCAGGAAATGGAGACAACTTCTCAAATCTCCTGAGTGTTCTTGCAATTTATTCTCTCCATGGAGGGTCTGATACAATGCCTGTGGGGAATTTTCCTGAGCTTTGAGCTGCAGTGAGTGGTAAAGTGAGGGGTACTTTGATAAGGTCTCAGACTTCCCTGTTGCGAATGCCGACGTAGGATGCTGTTCTTTTTCCTGCAGTTTGGCTAAGGAAGGAGGTGGGACAGCACCCAGCTGTAAAGCCCTGGTTAAACTGGAGTTCTTCTAGATAAGTGGAGAAGCAGGATTTAATCAACTGAAAGAAATGGCTGAGGTGCTCAGGATAATAAATGGTGTTTCGGGGTGGAAAAGCAGGTCTTAAATTTTAGGCTGGATATTAGAAACAAAACAGGGAAGAGGGAGGAAAAAGGTTTGCAGTCCATCTCACTGCTTCCTGCCCGTGTATCCAAAAAAACCCTGTTAAATATTTCCAGCAGCCGCAAGGTGCATCCAAGAGAAACTTTTCATGTGGATTTGTCTCAGCTTTTAAGAAACCACTAGATAGCTCCACTTTACAATGTGAATTTGCACAGGTGAATTTACAACTGGGGAGGAATATTTACCATCTCTCTCTCTTTTTCCTATTGCACAGATACACTCACAGACTAGTTTCTGTTTTAATTTCTTATCAAATTTCCCATTTGCACAAGAGCTGTGCGCTTTTTTCACATTTCCAGCCGTTCTGGCAGTAAGACAGTGGCCTGTAGTCCAAGGTCCATTGACAGCAAGCCTTACAACAGCCTTACACGAAGCATGTGGCAGCTGAATTGCAGTAGCTACAACATGGTCTCAGGGGGCTAGGGACTGTATTTGTCCTTCCCTTCCTCCTGCAACAGCTCCTGCTACATCCCTCCAGGTGCTGAGCAAATCACCATTTTAGGAATTACTTTCCTATGGCTCCAGAATTGTTCCCTGGGCTTTGTACCTTGATGTGAACCCCTAACAGAATTCAGAGGAGCGAAGGAAAGGAGTTAACCTTGAACCTCTCCTAAATGTCTTGCTCATTCTCTAAGTGTACAATTTTCTGCTTCCCTTCCCAAAGGTTCTTCGTTTACAGTTACATAATTGATAGCTTAACCCTCTGTCCCCTCAGACCATTTTAAAATCCAATATAAATAACACCTCAGAAACAACCTCCTGCGGCCTTCTACTCTTGGCAGCAGAAAATGGGTGTGGGCAGCTTTTGCTCTATGTACTATATGGAAATGTTTTACAAGCTGTTCTTAAAATCTCCGGCCATCCATTTAAGCGTAGCTTCCAGTTCCCTAGACATGGGGTTCCTTTCAGCACTTCATGCTCTCTTTAAGAGTTCATTTTCCATGAGAGACATAGTGAGTAATCCTACAGGAGGAAAACGACATGGACAATTTTTGGGATTTTTGCTTCTTTAGTTGTCTGATTATCTTTCAAACTCTTTTTTTTTTTTGAGGAGGATGGGAATATGCTGTTGTGTCCAAAGACAGTTAAAAATGATCCATGGGGGTTCAGTTGCTGTGGCTTATATCTGGATTTTTTTTCATATTTTACAACACTTGGGACTGTACTAGAACACTACAAAGAAAGAACACTTTTACCAAAATGTGGACAACTTTATAAAGACACTACAAAGTAAAAAATACTTTCATTCAAAGAAAGGTAACACTGTACATGGAATAGGCTTACTCATCATCTATGAAAGGGCTTGCAGATCTGGAGAAGGGAGAGGTCCCTGACTCTGTAGGTTACCGTGTAAAGAAACATTGGTAGTTCAATAGGATCTCCAGACACTGTACAACAAGATAGATGTATTAAGAGACACTTCACCGTAGGAGGCTGAGGCACTGCAAAGGTCCTTAAAAGGGAACATGATAGAGCAAACTGTTTAGCACGGTGGGACAGCTGCAGAAGCCTCAGTGCCTGTGAAGGATGACTTAAGAAAGGAGAATATCCATCTTGTTTACTCTTTTTCACTTGCTTCAGTTTGCTG
Source organism: Ifrita kowaldi (assembly GCA_013398055.1). Lineage (NCBI taxonomy): Eukaryota > Metazoa > Chordata > Aves > Passeriformes > Cinclosomatidae > Ifrita > Ifrita kowaldi. The sequence goes on from VZRS01014314.1 coordinate 243,033, forward strand.
GAGGGTGCTGCCCCTTTCCTCCCTGACCCACAATGCTCTGCAATGCCTATTTGAGGCATTCCTTTAGCTTCAACCAAAAACTAAACCAAAAACACCCCCCAAAAACAAACAAACAAACAAAAAACCCAAAACCAAACAAGAAAATATTTTCACTGCTTGGAAGGCTTCATGCTTTGAGTCAGTTTTCCTCCCCTGCTGTTGCTGCTGCCTTCTTCCCCTCCGTGCAGTGCAGTACACGAGTAAGTGAAACCGTTGATGAATTGCAGCAGGTTAAAATGTAGGTATCATTACTTTGCAGCCTCTTGAGCAGCATTTGATTGCTTGTCCTCAATGTCATCAGGGAATTCATAAAAGCTTTCTTGCAGGCCTCTTCACACCACAGTCATGGTGGATACTCGGCTTGTTGGTGACCTCTTGAAATTAATAGCAAATGAATTCATTATGGTCCCATGGGCGGAGGCAGGGGGAGAACAGTGATTTATGTGTTCTCAATGAAGCCTTTTTAATACCACAACACAAGCTGTCCAAGCTGCTGTTAAATTAGACACACTGCAAAGCTCTGAATCAGAGCATCAACTGCTTTGTACCATGTTCTGCTAGTTTTGAAAGATGCTTTATTTCTTTCTGTGCATTTTCTATATTCAAATCTGTCGTCACTTTCAAAGTCAGATTTTCCCCTTCTTCTTCTCTGTTTCCATGAACCATTTGGGATACTTGTGAATCTGTGCACAATAGGCTCCACATTTGCAAGAGTTATATCTAGTAGCTTAACCTTTCAAATCCATTCTGCAGTCTTTGCTCACTGGAAAGTACTGCTTCCAAACCAGGCTGAAAACCAGTCTTATTTATCAGTATTATTTATCAGTGTGCAGATAGTAACATGTTTTCAGGTTGCATAGATGTGGAAAGGAAAGGGTAAAACTCCCAGAGCCTTTGGTGCCAAACTGTCGTTTTAGGATGGAAGAGAGAAAAGATTGCTTTAACATGATACATGCTGGATCTAGGCAAAATTTACTGTTTGTTACCCACTAAACAAGTCACATAAGGAAATAAAAAGCATTACACACAGTTTTCTTTGATCTGCCATACTGCACACACATTCTTACCATCTTGCGTGTCCCAAGGGTAAAAGAAATTCAGTGAAGAACTAGAAAACACCAAAAAAGGAAAAGATAAAAGCTTGGACTCTGTATGAGTTTTGTGTTCTTTTTCTTAAATTTTCAGTAAGAACTATTCTCTATCTTCTTACAATGCATATGGAGAGGAAATTCAGGAGTTAAATAACTGATTTTAATGACTAACATCCTTTTTAGGGGAAACATTCTAGCCTCTTTTTCTTGATATCCAGATTCTGAATTAGCTGGGGGTGTCCAAATCATGAATTTTCTGTGAATGTATCTTAGACCAGGGAAAGCAACAATGTCCATGTGGTATATGCCTGTGCTGATGGGATTCTGACAATGTGAGCATACCAATTCCTGTAAGTACTGGAGATTCTACAGCTGACAGGCTGCCAAACTTCACTGTGAGAGCAGAGTTCCCTGAGCTCGTCAGCTGCCTGTTGTGAGTGCAGTGCACAGGGACTGGCACCAGCCAGTTCTGTATCTGGCATGAGGCTGACCACATGCAATTGTTGAAATCTGTGTATCACCCATTTAGATGCAACATCACTGAGTGAGTATCAGTTGGTTGCCAAAGCCAGGAAGCAGATTAGGCAGATTCTCCTTTTATTCTCCTTTCCCCCATCCTTTTTTTTTTTCCTGTTTGCTTTGGGTTGTTTTCAGTCTGAGCTTAAATGCTAAGAGACTAGCTTGCCTGTATCCTATGGAAAAGATGTGCAAAATGGAAACGTGCCTCTCCTGAAAGTTTTCTGCTAGTAGACCAAAGAATCCTTAGGAGAAGTAGGGTTATTTTTGGATTATTCTTTTCAAGCTAGTTAATTTTTTTACTCATTAAAGTCTAGAGATAATGTTTTCTGAAGTTATTTATAAAACCTTCAGGTGTCATGTATTCTTGCGATGGCCAGCTGTGAACTCATAATTCTCCATGGCCTTTTACTCCCTTCCCTACACCTGATTCCTCACAGTAGAACTTTGTGACGACCCCTCCTTAATGCACTGGGAAATGTGAAGATCTTCTCATTTGCTTTAGATTTTGATTATTCAGATCCAAAAAAAGGAAAGTGACAAATACCTTTGGCCTTGTAAACATGCTGGGAAAGGCCTAGGAAAGTCAGGCAAACGCCAGATACTATAATGTATACAGTATAGACCATGCTTAGGAATCAGCTCCCTCAGGGAACAAAAAAACCCCAAACAAAACCAGGAAGAAGGAAAAGAGGTTTAATTCTGGTTACAATAAAATAAATAAATACTTTTTAATTCAAAAAACCACCAAAAAACAGTCTTTCTCCCAAAAGTAGTTATTAGAAAACCAAAATTTTCCAACTAGCTCTAATCCCAAACGAGTTAACAGATGGGCCTCTATTGGTTTTACTGAATGATCTTTGTGATTCTGATTGACAATCAATTTTTTACAGACTGGTGATTAGCACCACCATTTTTACTTCAGAAAAACATGACTTCTAAGAAGTGAAGACATCATCTAAGAACTGCCACTAACTAACAAGAGGGATGGGAAATTGAGACACCAACAACTGAAATTAAGTATCATTATTTGGATCTTTATTTCACCACTAACTGTGCCCATTACTTGAGTGCTTTTAGGTAGAAAGCTGGTATTTCAGAGAGCAGGAGTCTGACTGGGGGGAATGTGTTGTCATTCATTCCTGGTAATTCAGACTATCCGTAGCAGAGCAGAGTGCTTCAGAGGAAAGGAGTCAGGTGCTTAAAAAGGAAAAATTATGTACTATCAGGATTTTTTGCTTTTGGCTGTCCTTCTGCAACTTCCAGTGCCTTGCTTTCTACCCATTTTTCTTGTAGCTGGGAAGTGTGCTACGGCATTTTCATTAGGTGTCAATACAACTTCCTTAAAACTTCTACCCAAGCTAAAGGTCTTTGGTGATTGGCAAGCTCAGTTTCTTGTAAGAATTGCTTCTTCACCCATTTAAGTTAAAATGATCTGAATTTTCCAAAGCACTTTAAACAGCAGGTCCTTGCTAACCACAGTTCCTTTTGCCTGAGACAAGAGAATTCACATGAGTGGTTCAGCAGGCAGAGATAAGGAGAGCGAAAAGCTGTGCAGCACAGCTGGAGAGAGGTGAGGTCAGTCATGTGTTCAGCTGGTAGAAAGACAGCCTGAAAGGGTGTGTGAGCAGACCTGTAATGCTCAAGGACAGCTGGAAGGCTGGACGTGGAGCATTTTGGGATTAAAAGTATTGTTGGTGGTAGCTCCTGTCAGAGAAGTACTTGGGTGCACTGGCATCAGTGCAGCAGCTTGGGTGCAGTCTTCTTCGGGAATGGGCTTTGGGTTTTGCTGGGAAGGGGGTTGAAGAGCCCTGCTCCAGTAGTCCTGGATGGGCATTCCTGTACTCTTATCCCATATGGTTCTCCAAGAATCGTGAAGCAGATTCTGTTAACAGAACAAAGCCTTTACATGCACCTTGTGAGAGCACCTTTTCTTTTTGTACTTTGCTTTCCAAGTTTTGGGCCTTCATTCTGAAGCTGCTGCTGGAAAGTTAATTGTGCACTACCCCTGCTTTCTCCAGAGCTCTGCTTGGTGGTGTGGTTTATTGAGGACTTTGCAGTGTAACCTATCAAATAGATACATTAAGAAATTTTCAGAAATACTACCTTTTTTTTCTTCGCAATACTTTTCTAAGGACACATCAGAAGTGCTCAAAATCCACCAGGTTTCATGATTTTGACCACTAGATATTGCAGGCAGAAGTATATACATGTTATATACTTATACATGTTTCTTGTAGTGTGAGAAACAAGACTTGTGATTCTATTTACCAACAGCATGTTAATTGCAGGCTGTTGATGTATTTGTAAGGTCTTGTTTAATCAGGGTTAGTTAATCCTAAATTACATACAATCAAGACAATATTAAATTGCTTAAGGTTTAGCTTCCCATCTCCTTCATTTACATATAGTGAGCAGAATAATGTTTAGTCATTCTGCAGCATCTGATCTGAAGGAGGAGGAATTCAGCTGGTACTGTGCCTCTTGAAGTTTTACTGTCATATTCAAGTTTATTAATGTTTAGCCTACTTAGGGAACATTAATATGGAGTCATAAGATAACTCTGTCCTGTTAACAAGTTAATCAAGCACTAAATATGCTTTAATGAAGGATCTAGAGAGAATATATGTGAAAGCTTGCTAGTGGCATAAGATTTGTATAACAGACCCTGAGCAAATGAGTGCCATGTTACAATTTCTCTGCATGCCTGTCTGCCTGGTATACCATGAGTGAACATCTGCAGGTTTTCTTCAGAGTTTTATCTGAATTTTGGGCAGGCTTGCATTGCTTTCACACACCCACATGCACATGCACACTGTATTCATTTCCCAAACAATTACTGTGACATGGCACACAGAGCACTGTGATTGAGTTCCATGGCAGCCAGCAGCTGAAGATGCCTCACACTCAGTAGCTGGGTGTTGTGACAAATAAGCAGTACTTACGAGAGGGAGGGTTATAACTTCCTATGCTATTAACTATAGCTCATTCATATGCAGACTATTGTCAAAAATCAATGAAACTAGTATCACACAGAAGCTGTATATTGATATTCATCTTCCTCTGGAATATGGTTGTATTTTATATCCCTTCCATTTTAGGCAGCCAGCTCTTTGGCTTGCGCAACTCAATACAGTTTCAGTGAAACTGCAGGGTGATGGATATATATTTATACACACACACACACACATAGGCACACAGGCACACCCATATGTTTTCACCTTGGACTAGATTTTTTCCCATGAAACTTCTGTAAAGTAATGCTGTACACAGTATAGCAGAATGTCTGAAGGGATAATTTGTATTAATTGTTCCTGGTCATATTGTATATTTTACAGTCACTACTGTTTTTCTTAGCAGCATCTCCCGGGATTTTAATAATTTTTTTTCAAGGCTGTCTTTTCTCTGAGAGGAGAATTTTGCACCCAATCGGCTTTTTAAGAATTACAGCTGACTGCAAAATGTTTGGTAAAATGTCAGTGTGATCTTCATAAACTTTCCATCATTCGCCTTTTCCCTTCTCATTGCCTTTTCACTTCTCACTTGTCTTTTCCCAATTCGCAGCCCTTTGTTTTTCTCTTGGTAACTGGGGTTTTCCAGCCAACACCCAATCCACTTAACAGATGGCTGGCAGGCAGAAACCAGATGTGTAGTGAGTCCTTGTCCAACATTATGACTTTGGCTGAGTTGTATCCATGGCTTTTCTAGGCAAGGGTCCCAGATTTCAAGAACCCTGCCTTCATCCTCTCTTGGCTTCGCCTGTGTTGTACCAGAGGGACTGATACACAAACTGGGCTGATGAGGACTGATACAGCTTATGCAGAAAGACTTCCATTTGAGAAAAGGGCAGTCTCTGACAAACTCATCTTAAGAGGAGTCAGGTTTCTATTTAAATATCCTTCATCCATGTTAGAAAGTTTCTGAAGCAATAACAATATTCAGGAAGCTTGAATGGTATGGCCTTCACCAAACTCTTGCTGGAATGTGCCCATGACCTTGACTGCCTGCTATATGGGTTATAACAAATGATGTGCAGTTAGTTTCAGGAAATCTCTTGCTTCTCAAAGCTGACTAGATAAAGCTCTCCTCACGTTTCCCTGCTCTGTCTGATGATTGTAAATGTACAGGAAAATTAACACAGTGTATAAAAGCAAGTTCATGTAATATAGAACAGTTTGCACACCCTTGAACAGGGGAATTTTCAAAATATTTTCTTGGCAAAGAAGTGTAAAAGCTCATCTTTATATTGAGTATCACAGCTGCCATGATAATTTAAATAATTTATTGTAAATAACTTACTATATATTTGCGGCTATATTTGAGACGTCTTAGATGGTTATTTAGGAACTATATTTGTGAGAACTGCCCAATATTGCATCAATATACAATTTACCTGGCCTTTGTCTTTGTTACAAGGTGTCCTCCATAAAATGAAATTTAATTCATCTCTTTTCATGTCTAAATGCCTCATAGTTGTCATATAACACTGAAAGATGATCCTGCCTTTGGTCAAAACTGAATAATGGAGTCTCTGAAAACTCAAGGATAGAAACCTTGGAAGTCTGGGTCTGAATTTGGCACAGCAAGATCTGAAACCTGTCAACCACTATAGTGGTTATTGCAAGCTAATGAACAGTCAGTATTGTAGAGGACAAGAGCAAACTGTTGCACTAAATCAAACGCAAAAGGAAGCTGAAAGAAAAGTAATTTCTTTCATAGAATAAATCAGAGCAGCTTCATTCCATTAAAGCAATATCACTCTAAAGGAAGTAAATCCAGCCTGGTGAATGGAAAATCTCTAATATGTTCCTGGCTTCTGACCAGTCCCTACCCTGGCCAGTAACTCACTGACTCACAGGCAGAGCTGCCATGCTTACCTAGCAGAGTGAGAAATGCCCTAATAAGTTGAAACTGCTGGATTTTGTAAACTGGTTCATCAATGCACAGATGGCTGACTACAATAAAATATCTGCTTTACATCTGTGGTAATGATTTGAAGAAATTCTTTTCTTCTGTGACCAGAGGAACCGGTTATGGTGTGCTGTACTTTCCTCTTTTGCCCCATCTTCCATTCCACCATGCCCTAGTAAGACCCTGCTGCTTGATTTCATTACCATTCCTAACAGTTCTATCCCTTCCCACAAGCAGCATACTCACCCCAAACTTCCAAATGGTGCACTGGTAATTTATGTGATATTCTATGATATGACACATCCACTTTAGCTACACAGGGGATGAGTGCAGATGAGAGCAGTTAATGGGTTAGAGCCCAAGTAGCCCAAGTAGTAGTCTGGGAGAGTTTAATGGATGTACAAGAGAAAACTGCATTTTTCCAGCTTTCAGGATTCAAACCATGCTCATCAGCAGTTAAACCTTTGTGACAAAGCAGAACATGATGCCTTTCTATGAATCTTAATGGACTGCATTTTCTCCACAGCAGTATTTATAGTGAGCATGATTTTATACATGATTTGTTAATTAAGCAAATTAGTGTTAACAGCTTTCTCAAAACCCCATTACCTTTATATCAATTGACTTTTTACAAATTAACATGATTAATTTAAAAAGCATGAAAAATGAGAAACAAGACAAAGAATATAAGGATAAAGCTTGAGGTCACTATTTCTGGATGTGGAAACAGTTTCTTATATAAAATTTTCATTGATATTACACAACAAAAGGAAAAAATACTGAGAGAGAGAAAAATACAGTCGACCATGTCAACTTACACTCCGCTTTTCATTGGCTTTAAAACCCCATGAGAAAATTCAGTGTAAAGCCAATCCTGACTCAGAGCTAAGATTTAAGAGCTCCTACCAAAAATAACAAAACAAAATAAACCAAAATGACCACCAACACCAAAAAGTCAACACACAAACAATGATTATGAATTCTAATGGTAAAGCAAAATTTTGCTGGGTGAAACCCAGAGCAGCCTGATCTGGCTTGCAGCTTGGCCCTGCTTTGAGTAGAGCAGGTGGACCAGATGATTTCCGTAGGTCCCTTGTAACCTATTTTCTGAATCTAAGTGTCTGTTTTCCCAGTGGTGAGGGCTGATCTTGGGAACATGCACATAAAGGGAAATGGGATTCTTTTCCATCGCTTTAGTATGGTAAAGGAGGATTCAGTCCTCAGGCAGAAAAGGGTAGTGAGCCAAGCTTCTGTGGTTTCAGCTGGAGGAAAGGGAGAAAGGAATGGGGATGTTTTGCCTGATAATATTGCTTTTGTAGACCAGGAACCACAGACCTCTGTGCGTCAGCAGCTGAACACATTCATAATGTGAGAAGAGCTTTGTCTTGAAGAGTTTACAATTTAAGTATGAACCAGAAATGACAGGAGCAATATCTGTATTGTTCAGGTAACTAAAGTGAATTAACTTCAGGTTAACCAGGAAGTCAAGAGAACTGAGTTTAGTTGTCAAAATCTATGTCCATCATTCGAAACAGGAGACCATTTTTCCACTTCAAGTTCCATCAATCAAGTGTGTAAGTAATATCAGAAAAAACATAGTTCTCCTGTACTTTTTCAGTACATTTCAGATTTCCATTTGACCTTGCGTTCATTCCGTTTTCCACATCATTTAATATAATTATTCACACAACATCCTGTTGTTAGTCTGGGTATCTCAGGCATTTATAGAGGCGGGAAAAACATGTATATAATAGAAAATATATCCTTGTTAAAAATTCGCTTGGGGACTCTGGAACCAGAACAGGTCCTGAAACTGCTTTTAACTTTGACTTTACACTGACAATGTGTCTCCATGCATATGTAGAAAGAACTGTAGAATTTCAGTCTACTCTGTGTGTTTATTTCTCATTTTATTTTTACAGTATATTAAAGACCAGCTATGGTATTAAGATTCAGCAGTTCTGTATGTATTTGCTGACCCACTTTTCCTTACAATAGAAATGTCTGACAGCTGAAGCTTTTCTACACCTTTAAAAAGTTAATGTCTGATTGGATATTGTACATGTTATGAGCACCTACAGGACCTTTTACTTTCAGATTCCAGAGGCAAGTATTAACCTTTTAACAGCAGGTCAGTCCCATTTGGACATATTTTTAGCAAAGAGTGTAACACAAGGTTGCTAATAAGTAGCCTAGTCCTCTTTGGGTCGACAAACGACAATGGAATATTAAACAAATTAATAAAAGAAATACAAATGTTCCTGACTTTGCCAACCTCAGCTACAGATGGCTTCCTATTCCTAGATGCCTTCATTATGGCAGTACTCATGATTCTGTCTTTTTCTGAATTACAAAAAGATGAAGTAAAGTCACCCAGGCACATTTGGTCTTACATTCTTATGAAGGAATTCTTACCTTTGTCTTTCTTTCTCTCAGAAGTGCATTAACAGTTTGCACTCACAGTTCCTGCGGAGGTCTTGATACCTCTAGTCATGCCAAGTAGAAGTCTCATGATTCATCTCATATGAAATTGTCCTTTTCATAAGATTTTGTCCTTTTCCTTGGAGCACACATTCTCTTGTATAGTGACTATGGATTACGTGTTCAATGAGGTCCCAGGCTTCAATACTAATCAAAATAGTGGTAACACTTAGAACCAATCCTGTGAGCAGTATCTTAGTAATTTTTGTGGTTGGTTGCATCTCTTCAGATCAGTGAAAATTCAGCTCATAATCAGCTGAGGCAGGGGCTTCATTATCGTAAGTTTATAAATTCTTGGCACCAACGATGATCTGCAAAAAAAAGATCATTCATATCAATACTCATACAGCTACATGAAGAAAAAGTGTCATTATATAAAGGAAAGAATATTTTACCAGAGATCTGAGAGTGTGAACTGAGGTGTGTCATTGTTGTCATACAGTAATGCAGAGAAGTGAAAATGACCCCTAAAGTATTTCAAGTACCTCTTTATTTATTAAAATCTAATAGTCTGACAGAGCAATGTGTATTGGGTTAACGAGAAGGTATCTTGCCTTTGAATTACTATGGAAGTAGAAGAACCAAGGCTGGATATTAATTTTATTTTATTTTTCATATTTTACTTTAGAAGGCTTCATCATTTTTTCAATAACCCCTTCAGAGCTCCATCCTACCATATAATACCTGAACAAACCTCCTGTTGGGAAGTATCCAGGCTGTGGCAGCTTCTACTGAGATACCACTCACAGTTATGGTTCTAGTAAACTGTAACTCTGTAAGGGCAGTAAATTTTCATTTAGGTGTCTGTGGGTCAAATTCTGTAAAGGAGAGCACAAGTGGAATAATCAAATGAGTATCTAAGGTGAGGCTGAAGGAAACAACAGTGCAGCAGAACCTGTGGCTTGCAATGCAACTAGAAGGGCTTTAAATTTCCTGTGAAGTAGTTCTTTAAAAACAAAGCAGTGCAGTGCAAGGAACATTGATACTCTCTTATTCAAACAGAAATAAAAAATAGAAGAAAAATTGACATAATAAAGACAAAAAAAGACCTCTAATTGTTCTAAATTCTCTTCTCTCATTTCAAATCCCAGTAAGTTTGTTGTCTTCCTAAGGACTCTTGTGGTTTAGGGCTAATCATCACTTTCTGATGGAAACTTGTTCTTCTAAAAAAATGTCCAGCTGGCCACCATTGTCATTTTTGTTTGACAGTGTGGGTGAAACACACCACTGCACTTCCTCCTTATGTATTCCCAACGAGAGGAGTGTTTGTTTGCATAGCATTAATCCCTCTGTAACCTGAAGAAGTGGAGAGAATCAGCTCACACTGAGCGCTGTGCTACTGCAAGGTGACTGAGTCCAGGATCTAACCTGTCTCACTTAAAGCAACATCCAGTGTATTCATACAACTGCAGACTGCAGTAGAGGCTTATCCTGAGCAAAGCCCTAGGAAAGATTTAAAGATTTTCTTCATATCTTGTGTCTTGGGAGTTATAAAATGAAAAGAAAAAGGGGGGATCCAGGGCAAAGATGTGTTTCTGGGAATTGCAGCCAGCAGTGTGTCAGTGAAGTTTTATTTTGTTATTCATATCTCTTCATTTCAAATCATAAATCATGGTCCACAGCAGCAGGCCTTGAAAGGAATTGGCCATAATGCTTGTTTCTTTTCCCTTCATTGATGAAACAACCCCTCCAGTTTAAATACTACCTCCTGATCATGCAAGTCCAGGCACATCAAAAGGACAGCAGAAGTGAAGTACATGCTGATGCCTTCTGCCAGATTTTAATGGCATTAGCTGTAGGGAAAAGATCTTCTTCCAGAAAAGCCGTCACTGCATGCGACCACAGCAGAGTGACCCCAGATTTTCAGCAGTGTGGCTAAAAGCAGTTTGTCCCGCTATGGGTGTCACCCATATGTGCCAAAATCCTACTCATTTAGATGTCTTATAGGTCAAATAGGACTCCAACAGAATTTTTTTTGTTTCTAATTACCCTCTTGATTTTACAAGGAGCATGGTTCGTGAATCCTACTAGACACTTGGGACCATTTCTAGGTATCTAAATACTTTAAAAAGTATTTCTTCTCTTCAGTCTTGCTAGAGGAGCTCAAGAGCTTATTTCACTTTTTCTCCCACTTCTCCCCCATCTCAAAGACCCAAGGAATTAAGGTGGGAAGTCCTTCTTGACAAGTTATTGTTGCTTTTGTTGTTAACAACTAACAACTGTCTACAGGGAGAATTAGAGGAAGGAGGATTTCTGTGAGCTCCAGCAGACAAGCTTTATTGTGCTACATAGGCAAATATAACAGGGTCATTTGCTCTACTTTTCATAATGTTTTGGCTATTCCTTGGTGGCAGTAAGGAGATTTGGGTTCCGTGTTAGAGGTTATGAAAGACGTCCTATGTCACCATGGAAAGCTATTTAGGACACATTTTTAAAGTTCTAATTCTTTTAGATGCCTTCTTCCATTGCAGAAGATGAATCCAATAAACTGAGTCTGGAAAAAGAGAATAAAATTATCAAACTATTTTGAAGGCCTTGACCTTAGTCTCCCTGTTCTATAGTTTTTTCCAAATATGATATGTCAGTTTTTTCCAGATCTGGTCTGCAAATAATGTAACTGGCATTCAGAAGGAAGTTAGGTCGTAGATGAAACTATAAATCTGTGTTTGGAAACACCAAGACTGGAATACCTCTCACTGTTTTGCTTTTGATGTAATATTTTTGGTGTCACTGCTAATGCATTTCCATCCACTGAGTTCTAAATTATTTCACCAACATCCTGTGCTATATTTTAGGGGTGGACAAAACTTCTCAGCCACATTAATGAATAAATGCTCATATAAAATTGAACTGAATCAAATATCAGAGATAATCAGCAGGAATATTTTGTCCTGAGACTTTGCCAGGACTACAAGAGAGGAAGCATGGTCAACAATGGCCCCCTTTTGGTTCTACCCTAAATCCTGACCTTTCTTATACATACAAAGCTTTAGAATTCAGATTAATTTATCTGACTTTAGACACTTTAAATAAGGTGTTATTAAAATTACTTGAATCACAGCCTGGGTATACCATCATTGACTGTACAACTTGCTTCAGGTGTCTGGGTTTCACACTTAGTCGCCTCATTTAACTGTTTAAAGCTGAATGAAACTGATTCCACCTGAACAGAGCATTCTCAGGACATTTTCATTCGGGAACATATACTGACATTCTGTATTGAACTTCCTGTAAGGAGAGCATATGATGGACATCATGAATCATGAATTAATGAAAAAAGGTCTGAACATTTCTCTTCAATTAGTATAATTATTTTTATGTGGAATTAGGAAATTAATGACAGGCTGATCCAGAGTACTTTGGTGTTTAAAAGCAGTATTACTAGAAGCAGTTTGATCACATCAAATGCAAACACCTTATGAATATTCCATTTAGTGTCTTCTACCTTATTATTTTCAGTGATTCTGCCTTCTGACAAAGAAATATTTGTTCTACACAGCAATTCAAAGAGACCCAGGAAAGAAAAAGAAATACCGTAATTGACTTTTATTGTCATTGTTAGTGGAAAAAACAGGTATCATTATAAAGACTTCAAAGATTTTTGGGGAAAAAAAATTTCCAACAGCTGTCAGCTGTCAGTGATATGTCAATAAGAACACTGTTTTACTTCAGAGCATGCCTTGGCTTGCTGCAGGAAAGTTAATGTTTTAAAATACCTCAGATTTGCAATAACACAAGCAAGGTATTTAGGGAGCAGAACCAAACCACTGTAGTGGTCTGTTCTTGTTTTTTTGGTTTTTTTTTTCTTTTTTTTTTTTGACTTATGAAAGCCCATTTTAAATTATAGTGAGGCAGGACCCCAGAAAGCATACCCTGTCAGACCTGTGCTAGCTCTGTGCTGTCCTAGGGTAGAAGTTTCTATAAAGGGCTTTTGAAACACAATATACTTGCATGATAGATTTATATATACAATGCATATTTTTTAAAATTCAGTAATATGCTGCTGACGAGACCAGAAAGGAAGAGATTTAAAGACAGAGAAGGCTAAGTGATCATAGATATCATCTAATAGCAAATCTGGAAAAAAACATGATTCACCAATGCAAGCAAAATTAAACTTGAAGTTATTTTATTAACTTTTCCTATTTATGGATGCAGGAAATATTTTTTCTTTATTACTAATTTTAATAATTTTATTCACTTGATCTACAGGGTGAGTCCCCCACCAACCCCCCTCACTCCCATTCCACTTCAGGGGCCCCAGTGTTAGTGCACGATCATCTCCAGGGAAAATAGAGATGAATAAAGAAAATGAACAATAATATAATTTCAGAAATAGCAATGAGGTACTAGCTGTAAACCACCACAGATGATTACATATTTGCAGCCTGGCATGGAATTTACTTGCATTGATATTTTCTGATCCAAAAATGGATACATTTTTAGCCTCGACTGTTTTTACACCTCTTTGTGGTCCAATTTCATCTACAATCAAGATGTTAATGTAATATTTTTAGTCTCTTGTCCTAGGTAATTTTCTTATCTATTTTTAATGGGATTACCATAGACTATGGCATGTTTTCCAACCGAATATGAAATTTTAACTGTGTATTGAGTTGCATTAGCAAAAGCTTGGCCAGCAGGCAGAGGTGAAAGATCGATCCCCTCTATTCAGTGCTTTTTAGACCACATCTGGAGGATAAGGTCCAGTTTGGCTCTTCCCAGTATAGGAAAGATGCTGATAAACTGGAGGGACTTCAGAGGTGAATCACCAAAATGGGTGAGTGCCTGGATATGCTAGAAGAGGTTTTTGTTCAGCCTGGAGAGGAAAAAGCCAAGAGTAGTATCTTCTGTTCTCATCTTCTTCAGAATCACCCATTAGGGAGCTAAATCAGATTATTCTCAAATTACCAGGTTTTGAGAGGAGTTGAATACAAGCTGCAGCAAGTCAAAGTGTGTTGGATATGAAGGAAAAAAAAAAATCATGATGGTGGTTCATCCCTATGTCAGGATGACCAGAGAAGCTGTAGAGACTCCATCCTTAAAAATATTAAAAAATAAATTAATTGGAATGTTTCCAAAAACCAAAAGAAAGGCAGGTTGCAGTATTTTGGTTTTGCCTCACTACACAAGAGATTAAGAAAAGATAACAAAATCACACAAACATTTTCAGCAAAGAGAATGACAAGAAAAAAAAATGTTAAATTTTATTCCAGAATTTTAACAAGGCTTTTCCTTGTCTCTAATAACAATGCTGATATCTGGTATATCAGCTGCAATGTGTCCTAACACCTTTCCACCCCAAACTTGGAGCTCTAACTTTTTGTGCTACATATAGCTGACACCTAGACCAGAGTTTAAATCTTTTTTTTTCTCAGGAAAGACAAGGAATAACAGATGGTTCCAATTAAAAAACAGCAGGAGAATTTTTTTTTTTTTTAACCGAGCAATCTGGGTCATGAGCAAATACGATTTTTTCTTTCTGCTTCATCTTGAAATTGCAAAGAATTTTGAAAAAAGTCATAACTGGAAATCTGTAAGATAAGAAACGTAACTAAGCCTAGTAGGAGTCAAGCTGCTTTAAAAGACCTTTAAACAGATGGAAGAATGGAACGAAACCTAAGTCAATACCAGATATCCTTTGGAAAACTGAGGAATTATATTCATTCCTCAGTGACCTCTGTATTCCACTGTTATCCCCAATGGTTTGGATAATCTGATACGAAATGCAGCTATTTTGAACTTTGTCCATATAGGTTGTCCAATATAAAGACTTGGGAGAAACTACCGATTTTCTGTTCCTAAGCAGAACACAAGAACCATCAGTACACCTCAAAAAATGCAAACACACCAAAATAAGTATTGCTTTCTCAGTCCCCAAACCACTCACAGAAATAGTACGAAGATTTATTTTATTATTCAGTGTAACACCCTCTGAAAGGAGTGTCATCATGGTTGAGGGCTGGTTGTGCAGGCGACAAAGGATTCGTGGTGCTCTTGCTGAAGTCATCTCAGTTATGAAAGGGGCAGAAATCAGGGGAAAGAGGCCTGGGTTCAAATCTGATTTTTGATGCAATTCCTTGTATCAGCTATTAAATGTTCAGCACACCTTGGCTAATTAGTACCTATTTCTTCGATCAAGGAGCAGTACTGGTTTGTACAGATGACAGAAATGAGTTTCTGCTATCACATAAGAAAACTGCTTTTTTATTCCAAAGTGCTAAGAATTGTGTCTTGGTGTCTAAGATGCCAGGCTTGCAGCTGGGGTCAAGCCAGAATAGCAATCAATCCCATGTATAAAGCATTTACTATGTTCTACTCTTAATGAGAAACAATCCACTTAACACCGGCAAATAAATATCTAGATAAAAGTAGTTATTTAAATTATGAATAGCACCAGCAATTTAAAAATGGTGCTTTATGTAATTAATGTTTAGCAACTAATAAATTTCTTTACTAGTAATTAAACACTAATTAAATAATTTCCTCAGGAATGTGTTTACTAATGGTATTTCTGGATATTCATTTTCCTCTTAAATGTTTCATAACTGTTGTTGAGTAATTAATGTTCACTAATTAATTTTGAAGTAAGAGTCCTGACCCTTCCAGCAGTCTAGGAACGGAATTCCCTTAGCTGATGTGTATTCATTTAAAGCTATTCATAGTAAGACCAAAATATAGTACAGCTTAGAGGGGACAAAATGCCAGCTCCTTATAGTTCTGAAACCTCTGGATTCTCAGGGAAGTGTGAGTTGGCAGAGTCTGGGCTGCAAGGATTCTGGTGCTGGACCTGTGCCTGTGCTGTGAGTGACTTGGGGCTGAGCTGCTGCTCCAGTGTGCACCCAGGTGCCTTTAAGTCGTTGCAGTTCACAGTTTACATGAAGTGGCTGAAAGATTACAGTGTTTCTGAGCTGAATTTTTTCATGTCTCCCAAGCTCAGTGGAAGCCTCTCTCTCTCTCCTCCCTAGATTGTCGTGGAGTGGGAGCTTCCCTAAGGCTGGGGTGTGTCAGTGCGAAGGAGTGCTCCTGGCATCTGCAGCTGCAGACAGACCCTGGTGCAAAGGTAAGGTCTCTCAGGCAGCCTTGGAGGATGGATGCACAGACTTTGCAGTGCCCAGCAGCAGCAGCAGCTACATTTAAAAGGTACCTCTGCTTTGGAAAACACCATGGATGGAGAGTCAGTGTATGTGGTGCCACTGGCCTCACTTTCTAAAAACCACAGCAAGGTTCACTCACATAGACATTGCTATAAGGGTTGGTAAAATCAGGCTACTTCCAATTCGTTATTTCAGATGTAAAATATTTTTTAAAAGAACAAGTGTTTTGAAAAGTATTTTGAAGAAACAAGCTGAAGTTCCAATTTCACAGGGTCAAATCTCATTTTCATTAACAATGGCTTTAGAAGGGTCAAAAAGCTCTGAGTTGGTCAATATTGCAAGACCACAAGTAGCAAAATGAATGAGTTATAGCTGCTTGAATGCACACGACCTGTCTGTGCTCAGTGGTAATTGACTTCAGAGTGACAATTTGTGGGCATTAAGTCAGAGCATGTTCATAGCCCATGGATGTTCTCAGTGGCAGAGCATTCTATTTAAAGTGCATCTTTTCAATCCATGCATATCTGGAGCAGTCAGGAACTAATGAACTACTGAAACCATCATAAATCTTGAAGAAATAGTAAGAAAATACAGAATAATGATTCCTTCCTACCATTCGATTGAAAAACACAAATTATTATGGGGCTTCATTATGGCCCCATGATATTCACAGGCAAAATAAGGGAAGGAAATAATCTGAACCTAGCTAGAAAAGTAGGCACAATTCTGCTTTTATTCATGCTGAGGTAAATCTGGAGCCACTCACGTACAGCCTGAAGGTGGCCTTTATTTTTAATTGCTGTATTTTAGTGTTATTTATTCAGCACAAAAAGGGAAGGAGTCAACCTGGGAAGCAGAGGTGGTGATATCTGCAAGCTAATACTATACTATGAAAAATGTGTCTTTATAAGAGTAAAGAAAATACTAATGACTTAGTTGGAAAAATAATTAAAGGATATTGGTGACATTTTTGTCAATTGCAAACATTTATTTTACTTGCTTTCAGTTTATGAAACAATGACTAATTTCAGCAATTAATTGCTGTGATGGAGAACTGTGTATTTGAAGTTGACATACCCCTTAATTTTACATTATGCTTCATGAACCTAGTAATTTTAAATGAGTATCATTTAATTCTGAGGACAATGAATGAAATAAAGGAGGCCTGGGAAGTTATGATGCAATATAGAGGAGTTTCTTCCATTCCAATCAGGCGTATATTATTATTTTTCTTCTGGTGTTTTCATAATATCTTATTCCTCAAAAGTCACTGTGAAGCCATTCCTACAAAAGGCTGCAAAATGCTCAAATTGCCAGCTGGGAAGTGCTGCTCTGCTTTCTGATCCTACCTCAGCTTTGAGTCATCTGTGGGTGACTGCAGCACGCTGTGAATGTTGGCTGTGTCACTGCAGGGAGAGAGGAGGCAGCTTCGTCACAGCGGCGCTGCTCCTCCCCCAAAGCCTTCTCTGGCATTCCCAGGGCAGGACAGGCGAGTTCTCTCAGGAGGAACACTGCAGAAACGAAGGAGTGTAACATAAATAAGGTCCCAGCAGCACAAGATGACCTTTGCTGGGGGAACAGGACCGGCATGTGACTCTACCACAGGCAAAGAGAACAGCAAAGACTCATCAGGTGAGACAGGCAGAGGGCAACCAGAGAAATGGAAATGAAGTGATAGATCAAGTGGCAGCAAAGGCTAGCAACACATATTGGATTAAAAATAAAGGTTTCCTCAGTCTTGGGTGAATCTGGTAAACCTAAGATTATCTGCTTGTATAGCCCTCCTCTAATCTGACCCCAGTAGGATTCTGTGTGGGAGCAAGGAGAGAAGCAGGGAAAAAAGGAGCAGCTGGTGATCAGAGAAATGCTAAATTTTCTTTGTGCCATTTATGCAAGTCTGTGCAGCCAGCACAGAAAATCCCATGACAGGTTTGCCCAGTAAACTAACACAAATGACATATTTTTTCAAATTGTGGGTATTTTTTAAGTAGCTCCTCCTTCCCAAAATCCAGAGATGAATATAATTGTGGATATCCATGAAAGTCATGTAGGAGTGACTAGCAAAAGTGAAGGAGCTTTTATGCATTCAGACGAAGAGCTGCACAATACAGAGCTGAGATCTTGCTGCCGGAGTTAGGCTGTCACCATAACTGAGAGCAAAGTGTGTGCATTTAACAGGCTGCCCTGTGCTTTCCAGGTATGTTCATTTACTCCTTCGGGTGATTTATGTACAAATGAGACCTAAAGCCATAAAGAGAGACTGGGTGGAGAGACTGCAAAGTGTTGGGCACACCGTATCCCTGGGAGAACGTGCACTTTGAGGGCGCACTTTGTGTGAAGTGTTATTTTGCCAGTGTTAGCCTGCCCTCTAGGTGCTAGATTTCTCTTTGAGATATATTGCACAGGTGGCATGTATAGGCTGGATCTGTGTGTGTGTGTGTGTTTCCAAGACACAGCATTTGTTTAAAATCGAATTCTCTACCCAGAATTGGTCTTGCAGAACCAAGCTGCTTTATGCTGTGCTTCTTGTCACAGGTGCCTTTGAGCAAGTGTCAGAGTAAGTGCTTTCCAGGCAGCCTGAGAAGTACGGGGAACCTGCAGCAAGAATAAAATCAGGGTTGTAGTAGCAATAATAATAGTTAATAGTGAAACAATATGATGCATGAACAAAATTAACTTCCTATACTTCCAAAATTATATATTTTTACCATCTTTACCTTTAAAAACCATAATTTTTCATCTCCATCTGCTTCATGGATACATAAGATAAGATCAGTCTTTAAATTTGAGAACCAACAGAAGGTCAGTTGTCAAGGCAGTAATCGAGCCAAGAGGTATAAAATTTGATGAGCCAAATATAATTTGGCACTATTATTTCAAAAAAACCTTGAATTCTGTGCATCAACTAAACACCATAAAGATTTAGCTGTGCAGGGAGAGAAACACTTCTTGGTTCTTCCTATGCCATGATTAAAGTAGAGATGATGTGCTTGTGTGATATTCCTGTTGCTCTTTAAAGTTTTAAGGGATTCAGATTAATGGGATTACAGAGGTAGCTCAAGATGATGATCAGTTAACCAAATTCATTCAAGTATTGCTTTGGAGAAAGAAAGGATAGTCTTGGGAGTAAAGTGGAAATTTATGACACCAAGAAATTTGTCTTAGCTCTGTTCTCTGCTCTTGTACTTCTTTGCTGCAATGTCCACTTAGCTGACTTTTGTCTCAGTCAAGGTTTTTGAATGGGTACATGAGCTTTGTTTGAGGTTCCTCTGCTACTGCTTTTTACAGCCTGATGATCTGCAAATTCTCCAATTTTGTACATGGATATACTGCCCTGGTAGAGGAGGACGAAGACAAAACCATTCTGCTATGGCCAGGTCTGCTCTGAGCCCAGCTTTCTCTGCATCCAAATTGAGTTAATCAGCTTGTTGATATTTATGTTTTGGAAATAAACTGGAAAATAAGGATAAAGTTAATGAGGACAGATAGTAATGAGGGATGAAAACCATGATACAACTTTGCCTCTCTTGGGAGGGGGTGTTACACAGAGGGCACTGTGTTGTTGATGTATGTGCATAAGGAGAGTGGTGAAGAAAAACAGAATCAAACAATCTGGGGAAGAAATTGGGTAAATTGAAATGCCTTTGCTGTCACAGACTGTACTGCAACTCCTAACCTTTAAATTTCTCCTTTGACCTTGAACTTTGCATGCATGCTTTTCTGGTATAATAGGGAATCTTAGGTCTGCAGCAGAGGGAAAGAAAATAACTCTTGGCTGATTACCATTTGTTACCAAACACTAGCAGAGGTTTTCCAGCATTTGAGAGCTGGGCACTGCATATATCTGATGTACATTTAATACCACAACCTCTGGTTTATTAATGTATGAGTACTTCTGGCTTCTGTGAGGCCTTTCTTGCTGGAGAAATACCATCATGCTTCAGCATTGCCTGTTGCTTGGTAATTAGTCTGCTTTTCTGTCAAGGAAGATGTGAATTTGAATCCTTGTTAGGAAAGGAGCTAGATTAGATCTAGCTCTGATTTTATACAATTCTTATTCTGCATAAGTGGATGAATTTGGGAGACATCACTGAAATGGGGAAGGTACTAATGCCAGCTTATCTGGCAAAGTTTTATACAGAACTCAACTTGTGTTCTGGGTGTATTCATCAGATGTCCAGCTTTTGCCAGGAGAACCATGTGTCTAGAGCTCCTGGGGACCTGGGCTTCCAGGTCATACTCTGTTGTGATGAAGACAGTCCTGTTCAAGCTCAGCAGCAGAAATCTGAATGCCCAAGAGCTCTAAAACTGATCACCGTGTAGTCCACAGATGACTGGAGGAAGAAGTGGTAGCTGAAATCAGGGATCAAGGGCTGTGGTTCTGGAGCTGGAAGCACATGTTCCAGTTTGCTGTAGTACATTCACAGATCCAGCCATCAATGTTTACCATGAAAATATATCAAGCCATTTAAGTGTATTATTACAGATTTCAGGAGAGTGGTTTTCCCATCAGCGGTCAAACTTTCTGGGGGTATTCAATCTGACTGTAATCAGAGGCTTTTTGTGAGTAACGGACCCTTACAAACCAAGTGCTAATTATCTGAGGGATGAATGACAGAGTGATAAATGGATATGTCTGTCAGGGATACTCCAGTACATGTCAACTTGAAGTTCATCAGGTTCCCTACTTATTGTATTCCCTGGGTATTGATGAATTACAGTCTTTTTAGGTGCAGGTATTGGACATGCATTGGGTTTGACACTGCCACTATGAGATCTTTGTATTTTAAATGTTGCTTCAGGCTTAAAAGAAGAAATGTATCAGCCCAAGTCTTCACAGCTTGGCAGAAAGCTCTGGATTCCCTTTGTCAGTCAGGTCTTCTGAAGCACCCAGCTTTGAAAAAAGGTGTCTTCTCAGAGGCACACTGAGCTGAGCCCCAGGATCCTTGTTCTGTGTCAGATTTCTACATTGCAGTGTCTCATGAGTCACACAGGTGATTGAGTGCCCCCCGACACGAAGCACAACAGGCTTTGTACAGCTTCAGGTTTCCATTTGCTGTGAGTAATAAACCATTAGGTGTGCCCTGTAATGATCACAGAGGTAATATTGTTTTTAAATAAACTTGTTAATTTTGCCAAGTTACAGTTTATCATTAAACAACCAACAAGAGTCACAAGAATTTCCGCTCCTTGCAGCTCAAGTTTATTTTTTCCCCTCTTGGCCATTTTTGAACTACAGTGAAATTTTAACAGGCTCTCTTGAGATCCACAAAAGTATGTAAAGTTCAGCTGCTCCCTGGTGTCCAATTCAGGAATCCCTAGAATAATTCTGTTTGGTAAGCAACACTGTAATTCTCATTCCCTAATTGCCCCTGTTCCCTCATCATATGTCTTGAGGGAAGAGTAATCCTTGATGAATGATAAATTTCCCTTCATGGAGTTTTACTGCATGGTTTAAGGTCCCTCTCAGAGAACTTGTTGATTATAAATCACACGCAATTTCTGTCAAAGCTTGGGGATCTTGAGTTAATGATAACTTCTTGACTGTTTTGAAATCAAGCAAAAAGTTGGAAACAAAACTCTTTGCAAGAAGGAATCAGCTGTGTTGTTGATGTCTCCTGTAGCCTAAAAGGACATAGTTAGCTGTCCTTTTCTGAGATGAGAGAGCTTTTTGGCTGCTGATAATGTATGGTCTCAGGCAGACAGGATCAGGCATGCCATAATTTTCAGTCTTTAAAATAGCTATGTTGCTCTGACAGTTCCATGGGATATATACCCTTTACAAAACAAAGAAAACAATTTCACTTTGATCAATACGAATGCCATAGGAGATTCCTCTTTCCAGAAAATCAGCTTCCTCTGAGGGGAAAAACAAATAAAAAAAAAAAGCTGCAAATGGTTTGTGATATTTTCATACAGAAACATGAACTTTCCTGTTCTGGTTAATTATGAAAAAGTCATTGAAGTTGAAACTGTCATAGCTATAAAAGAATCCTTGGCTTCATACCTGAGAAAGGAAGAAGTGCACTTTTAGATTTAGTGGTAACTCAATAAATAATAGGTCTTGCTTTATCAGTGCTTAGATATGGAAACAAACAGCAAGAAAATAATGACTAAAATATTTGGAAACCAAATATATCTAAACAAAGCTATTTTTTGGAGAGAATGTGCTTGTGATATGGAAAACTGGGAGTTGATTGTGCAACTTTTAACACAACATAGCCACGATCTTATCTTGTTTATTTAGATTTGTGGAAAAATTGTTGTTTTATGTGGTGTGCACAAGGATTATGATAGCATATATATACACAGATTCATTCTATGTAGAATATACTTGAAAAAAATTAAACATTTTATAGTGATTGAAAAAGATAATCTTGGTCAGGTTGTAGCCCAACACCCAGAAAAAAAAATTCAGAAAAAAAAATCAATCAAATCAACATTGTGTTCCTTAAATTTATGCAATATAATTTCTGGTTAATATCAACAATAAATTGATGTCCATTT
Organism: Ifrita kowaldi; assembly: GCA_013398055.1. Classification (NCBI taxonomy): domain Eukaryota; kingdom Metazoa; phylum Chordata; class Aves; order Passeriformes; family Cinclosomatidae; genus Ifrita; species Ifrita kowaldi. Next base: position 265,675 of record VZRS01014314.1, read on the forward strand.
AGGGAAATGGGAATCAGCAGCCTTCTTGAAGCAATTATAAAAGCTCAATATAAAAACTAAACAGTTGGAGAGAGTCACCATTCCAATTGTATTTGGCACTTACAGCACAAAATCTCAGAAGTTTGAAAAGTTCATGAAATGCATATCATTTTTCAGATATCTTTAAGAAATTTTACCAAAAGTTGTGTAATGAAAGAAGGTAATTAAAAGCAAAATAATTTTAATTTCTGATGTTGCTTTTGATTGTTTCTTGAGTGACTGGCACAAATTTAGAAGCTTACATATGAGCTTCTGCCAGCCTGTAGATGTACAGGTTCTCCTCGTAACTCTGATCTGCTGACTGATTTATTCCTCCCCTTCTCTCTTTGGTGAGAGTTCGGGTTCATTCAAACAGAATAATTTCAAAGTGATTAAACCCAGTTTCCAGTGCTGCAGGTAGAAAATTTTCACCATTTTCTGCTTGGTTAAATTACATCACCTTGGAGTAACCGGCTAGAGAATAAGCTTGTGCAACCACTTTACTACAAGAGGTATTTTAGTGATGAGTGTAAAACCATGACTGGAAAAAGGAATATTCCAGTTGTTCATCTAAGGGCAGTCTCACCAGTTTTGATGAGCTATGTACCTTGAGCTATATTTTTTCACTTACTATTAATCTCTTCAGGACAGTACTAATACCTGTGTTGCACTAATTCAAGCTGGGTAGGAATGGGTTGCTGAACTAGAACTCTGCTCTGTAGCATGGAGGGGAGGTGGAGGGTGGTGGGGGAAAAGTTAGAACCTGGGGGTCTGAATAATGCTTTTGAAAGTGATCACTTAAGAGAAAATTTTATTTTGCTGAAAGAACATTTTTCAGTAAATGTTGATATATATATATATGGTCTGTTGAGTGATTCTAAAAATACTAAGTTTACTAAGTTTTCCAAACTAACATGCCTTTAGAACCTTTGAGCCTCCAATCTCATGCCCAAGGAAATTAGCCTGTTGAATTCTTGGTTTACTCCAGGTCTGCTCACAGTTTTCCACCCCTCACATCTCCCACATTTAAACAGGCACACCATCAGCAATGGGCAGGGTGAGGGGATTTCATACAGGCTGGGAAATATCTCCAGCCCCACTAAAACAAGTCCCATGTAGCCATTCCCCCTCATCTCCTGGGCTTTCGAAGAATATCTCAGCAGATTTGTACCCCATGTTCACCAATCTCCAAAGGCTCACTTTTGCTGCAAAACTCCCTGCTCTGCCTTGTCTTGGCATACATCTACCTCATGGCATATCCTGTTCCTCTTAGGAGAGATCCAGCTGCAAATTACCCTGACACATGGGAGTTCTCTGCTGGTGCCTCATTAGTGCAGCTACAGCAACGCCAGCAAAAACCACTAACTTCACATATAGGACATAGAGTGTATCATCATTCAAGACAGGCTGCACCCATCTAAAGACTAAACTTCCTTCAGGGTGGAATTCTTTTTTTCAGGAGTGCCACAGCCGGAATTGCTGGGAGTATGAACCTTCTAAAGCACAGCACCCATTTACAGGGCCATTTGCCAGTGATCAACAGCATAAATCTGAGAGCATGGCTCTCATGGGAGCCAGTTGCTGGGTTTGCAGCTTGTTCAGAAAACATTTTATCTAGGAGAGGATGGGGGTTTTTTCTATGTTGCAACACATCTTCCTGTTTGCAGGGCATCTCATACTGCAGAGATCTATACATTAGAAATTAATGAAGGCTGAGTTAAAATTGCCAAAATAGCACTTAATATTTATAAACACTTATGTTCATTATGAATGTGTTATTTGTACATATAATCTCCTCCAGCTGAGGGAATATGTATATTTCTAAACTTTTTTTCTCATGGGGATTGCTGGTTTTAAGTTTTTCCCACCTTCTTCTCTCCTACAAGTTATTTCCTTTTTTTTTAAGCGAGTCCATGCTCTATGGGTGTAAGGATAAGGCTCATGGAAAACCTTGTATGATTTATTGGAACAAGGATCTAGAGACAGCTTGAAGACAAGAGTCAGGGCCAAAAGGCAAGAGTCAACCAGCAGGTGGATCAGCAGTTGTGGGACTAAAGTAGCTGAGAGCCACGGAGGTGAAGGACCAGTTAAATTGAAAGATTGTATAAAGCTTACTTTTTCTAATGACTAGTCATGCCAATGGTCAGATTTCTTTCCCAGCTGCAAGGACAGACCACCAAATGCATAATCATAAACTTATTTGTTTTTAATAATTTGAGACTTGAATTTAGCTAACAGGATGGAGAACTGCAGCAAGTAATAAGTATCCCAAGAGCCAAACACCACACCTGGCACCTGCCCCTCTCCGGTGACCGTGCATGATGCCCTCTGTGAATTGCCCCTCATCCCTAGGTTATGAATTGGGCGTAAATTTCTTGCTGTGGGTGATCTCATCCCTGGTCAGACAATGTGAATCCTTCTCCCAAACATTGTGGGGAAATGTCTGTCAGGATGTAAGCAGTAGCTTATCCTGTCACTGCTCTACCCTGCTGTAGGCCATGCCTTTACAAAAAAAAGGATGTCATGGAGATTACTGTAGGCAAGGTAACACCATGCTTTTGAATGGTTCCCTTGTGCCTCTCAGAGAAGGAATAAAGAAACCCCTTATGCTCAGCTGAATAGGACCTCACTCAAGAAATAAACCTTTTCCACACTCCCCTCAAACTTTAGGCATGAGAATGATCATGCTACAGTTTACATACCTGAAAAAAAAGCTTAAATTCCTTTTGTTGGCATTGTTAGCACCTCCTCTCTACATCCTGTTAGAATACTGTGGCATTTGCCTTTACACTGCTGGTTAATCAGTGCTATGCATAGCACAACTAGTAAATACCAACGATATTTAAAATTTTTAAAAAAATGTTTTGCTCTGGTTTTACCCAATTGTCTTACTGAATGATGGATTTCTTTTCTCTCTCATGTTTTTAGGAAGAGGGCTTAGATTTGTATTTTCATTTTTCAGAAGAAAAAATTAGTCCAATGCTGGCTAAGAAAAATTTTTACCCAAGGTTCTGCTTCATAGAACAGTGACTGCTTTGAGATTTGTGGGACCTTGCTACTTTTCAAATGATGTAAATTGTAATTATTTCTGGCCATTTAAAGAGTTGTGTTGAATGTGTTTTCAGGCTTGTGCATAACAATTTTATGGCACATGGGTAAAAATCTGTAATGAAAATGAAAGTTTTCTCATAGTTATGCATGTCCGTCACTTTGCTGCTCAGTTCCTGAGCACCGGCCACAAGGAGCAAACAAAGAGCTCCTCAGATTGTGCTTGACCTCCAGAACGAACTGGAGCAATCTGAACACTGGCCTGAATTAAGCAGTTGTCAGCAACTCCATACATCATGTCTAACACCATCCTGTTCACCGGCCCTCGATCCCTTTTTGTAGTCAAAGATACCAGCTGTGAATCAGCTGTTGGGAAAGCTGTCCTAACCCACAGACATGCAACATGGAATGAACTTTCATTAGGAGAGCAAAAACATATTTTAGTCTTCAGTTAAGTGCATTAAGTGTTGCAGGAAAAATAAAACTAAGGTTTAACTTCCAAAGCCAGAAAAAGGTGTTTCCTCAGGTTTTTTTTCTGTTGCCCAGAAACGTGATCTGCTTAATTCTGAAGAGCAATAAGACAAATGTCAGTCATGAAAAATAACAATAATTTAAAAAAAGAAACCAAAACACAAACCTGATGATTATTCCTGTAAATTTTTCTTACATGTTTTCCTGTTGGTTTTTTTTTTTTTTTTCTTTTTCCCTCCACCATATAGTACAAATGGAGACATGGGCATTTATAGTACAAAGTACAAATATATATATTCTTTCATATATGAAAGAATTCAAAACATCTGAACCAGCTTTAGTTTTTTAACTCTCATTTTGACAGTTTTGTTCTTCAGCTACATTTTACTTCCAGAGTGGAAGTGGCAGGCATGGAAGAGAAAAGGAAAGCTTATCTCAAAAAAACCTTCTGGGTATTTATTTGTCTTCTGAAACAGCAACTTCCAAAATAAGTGTTTATAATAGTCTTGCAAAAGTGCTACTTAAGTCTACAGGTCAGAGCACATAACAACTTTGTGGGGTGAAATTCTTGAAATTCATGACTGTAAGCAGTCATGTCAGGTCCAGCAATATGTAGTTTTGAAGCATGAGAAAAGGTTTCCTGGACTGAAACTTCATTTGTGTAAAGTGTTAGTGGGTCAGTAAACTTATCTTCCAAATAAAGTGGAAGATTTACCCACATCCTCTCAGATAGTTTTCAAAATATATTCATATTCAGAGCAGTGCTTTAAGCCAAAATGTCTGGAACAGGTATTAAAGGCAGTGATGTTTACCTGACTTTTTATTATCATGGTTTGACACAGTCTTCTCTTTGGTAGAAGATGTGTTTGAAGGGATAATTTAGCATGAACAAAGCTGGTGATGAGCTGTAGAAAATGCAAAGATTCAGATCTTTGCAGCTGGCTGCCTCCTGTGTTGCTGGTGTGATTCTTGGAACATGCGTTGTTCACGCTTTTGAATATCTGCCACCAACAGATCACATGTTTGGAACCCTAGAAATGTGCAATACACAGTTGTACCTCCCCAAAGAGGGATGAAAAACTGGAATTTGACAACTTTTTTTAAAAGTATAACATATGAGAGATAATGCAATAGGCTGGGATGGCATGACTGAAGTGAAGCTATGAGTAAAAACATGGAAAGTTGTGGGGCTTTTCAATCCAATCATTTGTATTGTGCCCCATTAGACATCTGTCTTTGGTGGCTGCTAAGGATTTATAAAGATGGACATCTATTGATGTGAGCATTGCTTAGGCTGCACTTGTCATCACTAGAGCTATCAATGAAATGCTAGATGCTGATCACTCCAAACATTTGCAGCTTCAAAATTTGTTTGATAGCCCAAAACAAATGAAGAAGAAAAGTCCACAAAACTGGAATTGTTTCCAAATGTCTGGGTTTATTTTCAGATTAAAACCGGAATTTTTAACTTGAGGAAGATACGTAGGCTTGAGAGAGTGTGGTGTTGTGTGCATGGTTCTGTGAGAACAAAAATTAAACCCTAGCTCAAATGATTCAAAACACTACTTTAAATCAGTCTGAGGGAAAAAGGTCATTACTGCTGAGCCTGTTTCCTCAACCACGAGGGTTCATGTCCTTTGGTTATTGCCAGAACGTTCTGGGTACTTCCAGTTTATTTACATTTTTGGTAAGCAAAAGTGCAATTCAGCTGCAAAGTGCCTCTGCTGACACGAAATATCACTGGTTGGAAACTTCTCTGCCTACCTCTATTGTTATGGCTGCAGAATCACTCATCATTTTTGAGAACACCATGTAAAGGGCTTCTCACCAGCACTTGGTGTTTCCCTGGTGCCATGTCATTTCACAGCTGGAAGCTGGCAAATGTACTGTGATTTTAACAGGCGGATACCTGTGAGAAAAACCCTTTGCATTCATGGCTACAGTGTGAATTATAAAATTAAGAGAGACACAGAACTGTCCAGCTGGCCATCCAGAAAATTTGTCTTTAGAAGCAAAGACCAGGGATACTTTGTAGAACAGCACAATATTTAAACATTTTCTTATTTTTCATGATGCGAATCATAGATATTCCATTGGTTTGGTCCAATTTTATTCAGCAAGAGCTACAAGGGCTGTCATTCCTTATCTTTTATGTCTGGAGTATATGTAGCTTTTCTGTATCTTAATCTTTTATACCATTTTTGGTTAGACACTTCCTGAACAGCTATAAGTGAAATCCACTTTTGGCTTAAATAACAGGTACAGTCACTGAAGAAATAAGGATAAAACATAGTCTTAAAGCACAGTGTCAGACCTGTTAATTGCTTGGCTTCAAGGCATATTGATTGACAATATTACTGCTCTGATTTCCAAGTCAACACGGTCCCAAGAGGAGTCTATCACGGAGAGAACAGATTATCCAACGACAAAGGCTGCAGAAAGGGCAGCCTCTTTTTTTTACCTCATGAAACCTTTTTCAAACTGTGATGAGGTGGCCTCCCAGATCTTGTGAGAGAAGAAATTAAGGTATATCCTAGCTTCCTGCTGGGTATCCACAACACCAGAACGGGCTGATGGGTCGAGGGTTAAAAACTTCCACTGAGCTGCAGGGCAGAGGAGCTCAGACTCTCTGGGATGCAGCTTTTTGCTGTGTCTAGCCTCCCTACAAGGAATGGAAGTTATCTGTAGGACTTCTTGGAAGAAGTCTGTCCACAAGGACAGCCAAAAGGAAAAAGAAAAATTGAGGCCGGCTGTCTCATCACATACCTCAGAGTGGAAGATAGAGGCCTGTCAGTGGGCGACAGATTGAAGAGCAGAAAGAAAGGGAACAGCCCAGTTTCCTGAGCAGGCTGTGACACGGAGGGAGGCAGGTGACATTTTCATTTAAATGGCTGTTTTCATTGCAAATACCTGTTTCCATGGCTGCTTCATTCACTTTTAAAATATTTTTTGACTACAGAACAGACTGGAAAATGTTGTGGTTTTCAATTGCAGAAAACTAAGAAAAAAATTCTCAAAAAAACCATATTTCACCTTTGTTATTGCTATTTTGAATCTTACAGCAAAAGTTAATATGTTCCAAAGAAGTCTCATGGCTGATACTGCAGTTTGTGAACCAAAGGAATAGAGCTGGGTTGTCATGGAGCCAATGACTCTGCTGATTGCCCAGAAACTTCTCACTGGGTATCTGAGTCTCATAGCAGCCTAGTGGTGGAAAGAGAGTTACATCAACTTATGAAAATGCTGGTACATCCCTCTTGAGGGCTAGATACAGGAAAAAAAACAAAAAAGCATTTATACACAGGATTTGAGACTGTCCAGCTTTTAAAAACAAATTGGCTTGTGTTACTGTTGCAGAGCATGCACTCCATTCTGCTGAGGTGGGAATGCATCCTGATTGCCTGTGAAAAATGAAACTGCAGTGCCTGACCTTCACTTAAAGAAAGCAGTCTCAGAAATCCATGCCCAGATCTGTGCCCTGGCTAATATTTTTACATCTGTGTATCAGGATGCAGAGTGTTGAGGCATCCACAAAGCAGCAGTTTGACTCCAGGAGTGCTAGAGAAGAAGTTAAGCACTGGGACAAGTTTTAAGAAAGTATGAGATTTCTGTGGATAGTGCTGAGATTGACTAGCTGAGAATTTGGAGTGTACTTGTCTACTTTATAGGCTAAGACACTTCTTTGGGACTCTGCTTCTTTCAAAAAGACACGGGTGATGTGGCAGCAGGAAGAACATGTAAATGGCTCCTTGATGAGATAGCCCTTTAATAAAGCAAATACTCTGGCAGTCAAGTCAACTTCTTTCTACACCAGTTCCCTGTACTTACTGGGAGAAAACAGGTTGTGTCAAGAAAAGAAGAGTAGAAAAGAAGAGTAGAAAAGGTCATCTCGACATAGCAAAGGCCACAGGCTGGGAAACAGAGGATGGGACTTGTGAGAAAGAGGCCTTTTACTAACACCAGCAAGAGGCTTTCCTAGCCTGTGAAGCTAAGGCGTAATACTGTTCATGGGAGAATGAAACAAGGGAAAAATGCTTCTGGTGCAATCATCAGAATTATTTAAATGGTAGAGGATCCCTGGGTCTTATTCAGTTGATAAATAAGCTATATTTGTCATGAGAATTGCCACACAGCTTTATGCTTTGAAAAAGGATTTTTTTAATGAGGTTCTTTAGCCTAGTCAGCTTAAGCAGAGGCCTAAAATATATGGCTGTGGCTCTGTTTGGCAAGAACACTTCTGTTTCCATATGGGTATCAGCCGTGCTCTGTTCCTGTTACATATCTCTCCTGGGACAGCAAAACACAGGTTTGCTTTGCACTTGTTGATATATCAGTTTTATTCCACCAGATTAATACAGAGAAAATCTAAATTTACCCTCGTAGATATCATGTGAGCCTTGCAGTCAAACAGGATCGGTAAGAAACACTTTGGAGCAGAGCAGATACTCCTGTCTTGCTTTATACTTTGCTGTGAACATGGAATCAGCCAAAGCAACTGGCACTTCCTCACTTCAATCTTCTGCATGCAAGTTTATTTCCACAGTATCTGCCACACATCCATCCAGCCCTGACACATTTTGTTACAAATCCAGGCTTTGTACCTCTTCTAAACATCGTTCTTCTCTGTATGAACTATAAGTATGGAATACACTTGCATTCTTTAGTGCTCTTAATGGATCTGACTCTGCTCCACATGATTTTACTTTGGGGACCTCACAGAGACATTGAGCAAATTACACCTTTGATAAATGTCTTACATGAATCTGAACAAATAATTCAAAAATCAAAGTACTGTTTTGATCTCTGTTCAGCAATAACAAGTACACGGCAGGAATGAGAGCTTTGCAAGGCTCTGAGTGGGAGGATATACTCAAAACACAGGTATGTTCAGATGGTATCCTTGAAACTGTGTATCTGGTTCTTCAGGCTTAAAGGCCTAGTCTGGAATCTCTCTGAGCAGCAGAGGAAGGTCAGAGAAGAAGCTGCCTGTCACAGTCTGTCTGACCAGCAACCTGCAAGGTGGTCTGACAGCAGAACCATCATGTCATGAGCACTTCCATCTGCTTACTGGAGAGCTCTTGTGACTGTTCTGAGCCAGTCAGTGCGTCACACTGGAAAAGAGAATCAAATCTCACAGTGATGCCTCTTGGGGTAAAAAGAGGAGTTGGAAATCATTGACAAGAGCATGAATTATTTATTTTTATGGTCCTGTGCAGAAGTGTTTTAGAACAGTTTCTTGAGGTTGTTATTCACTGGTTTGTACTTCTGGAACCTTTAAAAAGTTTTTGCACTGGATGAACCCTGAGTGCTCTGGGCAGCACCATTGTATAAAAGAATACAATAAACATTGCTGCTTGCATATATATCTATATATATATCTAGATATATATCTATATATATATACGTATACACACACACACGTCTATATACATGCTTGTATACTTAATGCAGGAATAAATAAAGATAGCAATAAATCCTGGTGCATCTGTATCACACTATGCAGGCACAATGAACTGGTCACTCAGATGTTGTCTCACTCCTGGATGCAGCCACCTCCAGGAAGGATCACAAATGTTGTCACACTACAAAAAAAATTGAGACCAGAAAGGTAAAAATACTACCTACAACTGCCTCAGTCAGTGCATAAATTTATACTGTTGTAATAAACTTATCCACTAGATTTTCTTGCTTAGAAAATTCAGGAGCATATCTGATTTAAAAAAAAAAGTAAAATCAGTGCATGATTATCCCTCTTTTCCCAATCAATACAATCACCCCAGCAGAGTAGCTTATTCAAAAGCACTCATCATATCTGCTTTGTGTGAAGAAAGACTCTTATCACCTCTTTGTGATTTTATAGTAGTGAGTATTTTTCTAATGCTGCTTCCACTGAGCTGTGGATCAGGGTCACACATGTGGCCAGAGAAAAACAAGTATGATCTATTATGTGTTTGGGAAACTGGGAACTTTGAAAGCCATAGTGCTTAGGTCTTACAGCAAAAAAGTGGGCCTTCCTAATAAATCGCAGGCCTGTGTTTGCAAGCTGTGTATAACAGATCCTTGCCTATGAACTTCCTCTTTCCCTTGGATAACGCACTCCTGCTTTCTTCAAAACACTCCATTTACATCCCTCTGAACCTAAACTGTATTTCTCTCTGCTTTTCTGCTGTCAGGGGATTGCTCCTTCTTTATCTTTTTTTCTTTCTGGGGCTCTGCGTTCGTCTTCGTGTGACAGACATACCAAGGTAAACAGTATCCACTTGCAGAGCAGGGTAAGAATACATATATGCTGTTAGTGAAACATACATCCAGTCCTACTGCCAAAACTAGATTTGCCATCCGCCTACGCTGTTACATTTCAAGTCTTGGTAAACTACTTTTTTCTCAACTCTTAGTCATTTTTGCATAGTCAGACATGACTCGTGCTTTAGTAAGAGCATCGGCTTTATGTTGTGGACAGACAGCTGCCTGTAGCTTGAGCGTATTCATGCCTAATGTGAATAAAAAAAATATCTTTTATCTGACAGCTTAACTATGATTCTGTAAGCACTCCCACTCTTCCCTATCTTTTGTCTTGGCTGAGAGCAGTTCACTGCTGAGCAAACTCAGTGCTTCCCTGCAAACCAGCAGTGAGTGCTGCGGGTGTAATCGAGGGAGCTCAATGAAGGTTCTGAGAAACCTGATCTGATCTCATAGCTGATCCCACTTCGAGCAGGAGGTTGGACTACACACCTCCTGACTTCTTCTTCATTTCAGGTGATCATCACATGATCTTGTCTGTGATCCTGGTCTTAAGGTTGTAGGATGCTGTGTGTCTGCACCAGCCAGTGTGGTTTTATCACTGCAATATTCTTAGTCCAGGATAGAGTAACTTAAAGAAAAATAAGACATACATGATATACTTGTGGTGTAGATTAGATGCACTCTATGGCCTGCTCTGGACTACTCAGACTTTGCTAGGAGGGCCCCTAAGTCTTGCAAGGACATTGAAGAGAGGAGAGGAACAATGCAGTTACTTGACCTGCTCTGATTTTTTCCTTCTTTGAACATCTCACTTGGTTCTCCTATCTTGAAGGCAGACCTGTAAGAAGTCCTTAGAGAACTACTAGTATCTGAGTGATAGAGCTGTCATGCTCACCTCCAAATCAGCCTTAGTAAAACGGAAAACCGAAATTATGTCCAGACTGTCTCATGTCTCAGTTTCTGAAGAAGCAATTTCCCCCTTATTCACTTAACCCACCGACTGTCTGAAATTTCATTAGCTCTGTGTCTTAGAATCCTAGGATGTCCTGAGGGACTATGGTGGTCAGGTCACCTAATGGTGGCTTAATCATGCTTTGCTAATTTCAACTCAAGAGCCAAGACTGCTCATAAATACACTGCGTGTTAATCAGCAAGGCAAGTATTTTGCTTTCTCGCTTCTTCAGTTGCACATTTTATGGTTGAATTCTGTTGAAAATTCCTTTTTTGATGTAATGAAATAGCTCAAAAATATTCTCTGTGGTCACTTCTCAGTTGCTTCTGAACAGCTTACTGCTGCTGAAGTTATTTGAAAATACTGCTTCACCATATTTCAGTATTGAGTTTGCCTGTGACTGTCTCTAGTGTGAACTGAAAATTGCAGCCCACCTTACATCTTGAGAGTGGCTTAGCCAACCTGAAATCTAAATCCAAGCAAGTTCGGATTGAGTATCATTCTAGTGATATCATTGATTGCTTTCCCTGGCAAAAACAATTCCACACCACAGGCATTGACTAAGTAATTAGGGAAGGCAAAGAGATACAAGCAGTGATAAAAAACAGTATTTAAAAAATAACTCCATGAAGTATTTTTTATACACACTCAACAGTGAATGGGAGTTTATCACTGGTTTTAAAAATTCCTCTTTCAAATGTTCATGTTAATGAACATAGGGTTAAAATCAATTTTCAGTAGAGTAGTTTTGCAGTTCTTCCCATGCAGTGTGTGGTCTGGAAAAAAAGTCATTTTCAAAAATGCCATTTCTTTCAGAGTGGCAGCCACATACCTTAGCAACCCCATGGAATTACACCAAGAATGACTATTTGTTTTTTTATTATGAATTTAATATTGTTGAAATGCTTAGTTGACAAGTACATTTCTAACTCCACATGCAGTGAAATCCATTCTCATCAGCCTCTGCTTTGAGAGATCTATGCACTGTAATACCATCCATTAGAATCTATGTGCTGTATCATTGAACATTATAGATAAACTTACAGATTTTCACCTAATGTTTGGGCGGCCGTAAAGAAGGAATAGAAATACAGAAAATGCTATAATCTCTTTAGTTCCTTTATGCACTTCATTTACTAAAAATCATAAAATGGATACTAAAATATTTACTAGCACTCTGCAGTTCTCAAATGGCAAAAATCAAATTGTATAGTGTCTCACTTTTACAGAAGAACAGCTTCAAGAAGGCAGCCACTGAAAGAAATTGACTTTTTAACCAGTGTGCTTTGAGGACTAACATAAATTTCTTACTGGTCCATGCATCACTGGAATTGGGACTTTTGGCATCTATGGTTAGTCCAAAAAATGTGGGGGTTTTTGGTCAACTCAGGTAAGAGACTAAGTGAAATGTTTGAGAGCTGCAAATGACTTAACTGAAGTGATTTAAGAAAAGTTAAACAACAGAAAGTTTCAGCTAAGCACTTTGATTTTCTGTTGTAGCAGAAAGCTCCCCCATCGAAATACACACTGACGGCAGCTCAGCTGAGGAATGGCAACCTTTAATTGTATGCAAGTGCGTAACATGAAGTGTTTTACTAGGAGAGCTCTTGAACCTTGTCAGAGTGACATTCTTGAGTGAGGTGTGTGTGTTTTGAGTTCCAGTCAGAAACATTTCCCAAACCTGCAGTTCCACAAAAAGAAGGAATCTAATGGATTTTGGATCATGTTATAATGCAGCATACTGGAAACATAAAATTACAGTCATTCATCTGAAAAATACTATTGAATAGACCTTAGAGTTTCCATCTTTCTTCTCATCCTTTTTCTAATTTCACCTCTACCTTACATGAACCAGTCAGTCCAGTTTAAGCTATTTTCATTTCAACTGGATGAAATGGAAGCCCTGCCTTGATTGTAACATCCACCATAGCAATGCAGGGATAATCCTCTTTCCAGTGTAAATCATAATCTGAACATAGTTAACTCGTGCAATCTGTGTGGATTCTATGGATTTTTTCATCCATTTGATGACACTTGAAAATGACTTAATACAGACTTAAGCACATCCCATTGTTCTACTATTCTGCAAATTGTTTTCTGTACCTCTAGGCAGAAAATCTTTTCCTGGTGTTTCAGAGGACTTAAAAATTCTGTACATTTCATACTATCATATTTCATGTGTACTATATTTTTTCCATCATCTTTTTGCCACTAGGTAATATATTCTTTAGGAAGTGCAAATATACACATCCTGACATTTCATGTCTGGGATAACAGTCCAGCATTCTTATTCTGGAATCCAGCTCCTTATTCTTGGATGTGTAGAAAACCACACATAGAAATTAAGTTGAAACGCAAATATGCAACTTGGAACTGCCTACAAAATAAAAACAGAGAAAGGTTTCATTGATTTAAGCATTAATAAGACATTATATGGCAAACAATTTCATCTTTTTTCACTGCAGGAGAAAAGTCTTCATAAGATGCACCTCCATCCCATTGGGTATTTGGCTAATTTTGTGCTAACTTTTGAATAACCCTCCTTTTAACTTGAGCACCTAGTCATGACAAGCGAATGCACCCTTGTAAGGAAAGAGAGGCAATGTCACTTTTACCAATAGACGGTTTTGCTCACCAAGGGGTTTCCCTGATACCACTGCCCATTTTTGGCACTTCCATTTCCAGTTTCACTGATGGATCCAGCTGTGACTGCTGCGGAGTGAGGTGAGGACCATGGCATGCCCACAGCATGATGGTCTGAGTCTTTCTGACTGGGAAGTCACCTTGACTAACCAAACAAATGCTGTAAAGGATGGAGAGTCCCAAATGCTTTCCCCTTGGTTAGAATTAGGCACCTAAATGAGGTGGGGATGTGTGGCTCAAAAGGAAGCTGGGATCTTCATAGTTAAACACCTTCTTAAAAAAATTGCATCCACAGGGAGGACCCTAAACACCTGATTGCAACTCAGTCTGAGGGAGAAATGTTTTCTGTCCCTCATGTTCACACTGTGATACTGTGCAGAGAAGGAAATCAGGACTTACTGAGGCACAGGAAAGGCTGTGAGTGGGATGCTTATTTCAGAACCTGGGATTTGGTTCTAGTTCTGGCTTGTCACACCAAGCACAAGACATTCTATTCTCATTTAAGAGACAGGACTCAGGGCTGGTCTCTTCTTGCCTGCTGCCAGTCAGGAAACCATCAGTGCTGAAGTGTCATCCGTATAGTCTTGGTGCAGCTCCTTTTACTGAACATTGAATTTTCAATTTCCCTGGACATGGTCAGGATTTAATCACTTCTCTGGAATACATGCATTTATTTACATGGCACCTAAATCTCACTTTCTCACACACTCAGTGTGTTTTGGGCTTTGTTGGTAGATACTTCAAGGTCAGTCATAATTTTTACATATATTACAAAATTATTAATTAATTTGTCCATAATGAAAATTAACATTTCTCTAAGAAATGCAACTGCTGAGACTGTCTTCAGCAAAGATTAACTTTTAAAGTTTTTCTCATTACTCTTGCAATTCTGAAAGCATGAACATGAGGTCATAGAAACTGCTATTCTATAAATACAAATAATAAAACCGTGTTGTGGCTGGCAGCTGTGGAGTGGCACAATAGACTTAACAAATACCTCACAAAAGTTTATCACTCTTTTATGAATTAGAAGGGGGAAACAAAATGTGTGAAGAAATTTCATAGCTACTTTGGCTAATTGATGAATCTGTTGAAATTCCTTGACTTCATAATATCATGACAAATAAATATATATATGTATTCACCTGTGCAAGAACAGATACCTCAAAACTGAAATCTTAACTGCTTTTTCAACTGAATCTTCTTTCACACACTGACTAGTCTAGATACGAAGTCAAGAATTCAAGAAAAGTAAGAGTATGCATTGCTTGTCATTTACTTATGGCAAAGGCAGGTTTTTGGGTTGTGTGTTTTTACTACATATTATAATTTCACTGACATAAGAAGAAGGTTTTCTGTTTATTCCATTGCAGCTATAGTTTTTAACCCATGTCTTGCCACATATATTGAATATTGCCAGATCTGTATAATGTACTTGGGTAGCTAATTCACTTCAGAAGGGTGTTTGAGTTAAGCTGTCTGAGTCTGTCAGAGCTGAGGCAGGTGAAAAGTGCTTTTGTTCTGCTCTTTCAGCTCTGCATGGTGTGTTTTGTTTTGAGGGGTGGCAAGGGACAGCAACAGGGGGATGGGAGTTTGAGGGTAACACCTGTGTTACTGCACTTATCTTGCCTGACCTTCTCCCAGGGAGTCGTGCAGGAGCTATTGGCAAACCAAGAAAGACAAAGCTGAGGCTCTCTTGCTGCTGTTGCCTGTTGGAGATTTGTTGGGGTCTTTCAGTTCCACCATGTGTTCAGCAATGTCTGACATGGCAGAGAGTCTGGCAAAAATGGGCATAGAAATATATCAACGTCTACTTTCTATTGATGTAAATGAGATATTAAGTTCAGGCAACTGCAAAAAGTGTATCATATTGGAAACAGAATCAGTGAAGCTTTGTGTTATACTCTTTGTGGAAACAGGATATTTACTTTTAAATTAGTTTCCTATTATCAGCCTGTTAAGATATCCAATGTTATGAAATAGTATAGCAGGGGGGCAATTGCTTGAATTGAAAAGAAATTAAAAGCCAAATTGCTTATTTATCATTTATCAGCCTCTCTCAGCTGTCAATCCAATTTTCCTGCCTTCACTGATCATATTTTTGCTGTCTGTTCCTTAACAGATTTTGTTTTGATTGCTTCTGTTCAGATTCTGTCTGTCATCTCAGTGTCTAAGCAGACCATATGTTAGCTTGACCCACTACCAAAAAAACTTCAGTCTGAGTTCACTTGAGAAGTTACTCTTGCTATTATTTGAAGTTTTATTAATTTTTCAGTGGCATCTGGTTCTTTAACACCTGCCCCAAAATCTGCTTTTGTTTTTTTCACTGTTGGCAAAAAAAAGGACAATAATTTCTGCCTTCAAATATAGTCAGAAATAACAACTCTTTCAGCCTTTCATCCTACCATAAGATGTTATGATAACAAAACAGCATCTTTGTGCTGCTAAAATGCATTCTATCTGAGATACACAATGGGGAAATAGTAATATTGCCATTTTGTTGCCTTAGAAGTTGAGCCACAAGTGAACAGACTGATTCAAGTGGCCCTAGTAAAAGGATGGTGGCATAATGAAGACCGCTCCCAAGCTTATCACTGATGTTGGTAAACAATTAAACTTTGTCCTTGATCTTTGGGGCTGCAGAAGTCACTCAGAGAGAAAGCACAACCAGTCTTTGAACTCTGCTCTCTACTGGTGGTAGAACTCGCTAATTCCTTTGCCTCTCCTGTAAGCAAGAAAGGAGACTCTGAAAAAGCTTTGGAGACACCATGGCTGGCTATTTCTAGTGCTGGCCTCGAGTGGAGTGAGGAATGACTTTCCAGCTGCTGGAACAATGACAGGTCTGTTCACTCTCACTGAATGGAAGAGTCACTCAGGAACAAGCCTGTAAACTGCGGGGTGCAACTTCCTTTCTGCTGCTTCACAAGGTCCTAAGCTTTGCATTTTTGGTCATTCAGTGTTTTCATGACTAAACCCTCAAAGCTTGCATCTGAACCTTGTCTGTGCATGAAAACAAGGCCTCTACAGCTTGTGCCCAAATTTGTTTCTTTATAATGAATTGCCCATCCTCTCTCTTGCATTTCCTGCAGAAACCCTGCTAAATATTGTGTTACATTGACCTTAGCCCTTCAAATCAGAGTGATATATGAGAGTCATAAATGCTGGAGGACACCTATGGGAATGCACTGAAGAGAGCCTTGGAGAGGCAGAGGAGAATGCTGTGCTAGAAACAGGTAGTTATTATTTGAATAATGCAGAGATATAATTTGAAAATTCATTCTCCATGCAGTGTTGATCTGGAGATAAATCAGACCATATATCTATTGATCAGGGTTCAATAATCATTCCTATATTTTTACTTGACTTTATAATTCCTACCTGTTCCCTTCAACTAGTCAAATGATAAGGAGTGCATTTGCTAAACAGTTGTGTTGTTTGTGTTATCTCTCCACTCACTCAGAGCTATAACAGGATGTTTATCTGCTGAAAAAAACCCTGTCTCTCATTCACTCTGCAAAGCACTCCACTGCCTTCGCAGTAACTGTAGCTGCAATTATCATTGTTGGCATCCAGAGATAGTGATTTTTCTATTTACACTCCATGCCTGGCCCTTGTGAAGTTTAATAAATGAAGTCAGCAGTTACATTATCATTTGATAGACTCATCACCTGATAGTAGCTGCTGAAATATGCTATAAATTAAAGGACCCAGAGGGAAGAAAAAAAGGTTAGAAAAAAAAGGTGTTATATATTTTTTCAAAGGAATCACATTTTTTCTTTTACCCTATGTGAAGAAATTTAATTACGGTTTTTCTGTCTTTTATTTTTTAATATTTACTTTCTTTTGCATTTTATGAGAAGTCACATTCAGGAATTCATCAAAGCAAAATTAAACTCAGGATGTAGGACACAAAGAAAAAAAACATAACAGGAAGAGTTGACTGGCATTTTGCTGAGGTCTTCACTGGCAGTAGCTGGGTAGGGTTTGTGGTCTGTAGAGACACACCAATTCTAAACATGCATCCAGCAGCCTGCACTAGTAGGGCTGTTGGGTTGCTCCTTTCGTGGGCCTTAAAACCAACCTCTCCACAGACCTGGAAACACACCAGCCAACTTAAGACAAAAGCCTCAGCCTTAGCAGCAAACAGAACCAGATCCTCTGGAGACAACAAAGTCTTTGAAGTGGATGAGCCCTTTCTGTTGAGAAATCAACAGAAAAAAATCTCATTTCAGCACAGGGCTGAAGATAGGCTGAATTTTACAAATGATACCAAGTGTTTTCCTTAATGGGTTTCGTCTTTTTGCCAGACAGTAAACACTGTCATGACTAGCAGTGTTTGCCTGGTGATAAACGCTGAGCATAAACTCAAATGGACTATTCACCCAAGACTAAACTAAGATTAATACCCACCTACACACATGTATGTTTTTCCTGGTACTCCTTTCGTTACATTTTCCAAGTAGACAAGTAACAAAGTCATCGAAAGAGTTTAGCTCACTGGTTGTGTTTTAGGTTCTCTGTGGCAGGAGTTCAGAAAATACCAGTTTTAATCCCTGCAGAGTCTTAATGGGAAATGGACGTAGGCAAGAGGGAAACTGGTGAAAAAAATGTTGATCTGTTTTACTGTGAGCAACTGTAATGGCCTCAGCAAGCAGCAAAAACACACACATTTAGAAGAAGTATTATGTATAGGCACCACTGTTATTAAAGCCACTAATAATGAGGAAGCATGGAAAACGTCTGTGTAGTTTAATTCAGAATAGTCTTGTCACAGCTGCTTGCACTTTGCCCTCTGTAACAGATATCTCCTGGAGATTCCCAGGTTTCTTGGTGAGATATTAGCAAAATTTTCATTTCTGGAGAAACATGGATAGATGTGTGTCCTTCCTCTCAGCCACCCTAACACCAGGAAAGGAGTTGGGGTGGATGTGGATTTGGATTTAATGTGATTTCTGCTCCTTCCCTTTTGAGACTTTATGTTTGTTTTACTTCTTCATGCTGTTAAGCATATCAAATCCTTTTTCTGCTTCATAGTGAGCACTTATCCAATATATTGCTCATTCTTTCTTCAGTCACAGGCAGCAGCAGCCTCTGCCCGAGAACAGGGTGCTCGGTTTTGAACCCAAGACCTCTTCTGCTGCAGGTGCTTCAGTTGGACAAGCTTTGCGTCTTCACTGCTCTGAAAATGAGCTGCAGCTCTGGGCTTAAGCCAAAAATGATTGCTATAAACTCAATATTCATTGGCTTGGGAGGACTCAAAGGCCTTGATTAAACCATAAATCCTAGGAAAAATACTATCCCTTTTCCAAACGGCACACTCAGAGATGGCCCCAAGACCATCTTTGCATTTGGGGCTAATAAAACATGAAACAGTTGTCTGGCCCCCGTAGTTTTTTCTTACTCTTAAAAGCATTTAGACACCTGCCCTGCTAATTCTCAGTTACCCTTCCTTGTCTCTTCTTGCCAAAAAAATGCACCAGATCCCAGCTTCTACAAACATGGTCCATAATATAAATCTACATAAAATATTCATATTTATAGGTAAGATGTATATAAATATATAAAGATATAAAATACGAGTAAATATTAAAATGGTCCTGCTAGCGTGGTCTTATC
Source organism: Ifrita kowaldi (assembly GCA_013398055.1). Lineage (NCBI taxonomy): Eukaryota > Metazoa > Chordata > Aves > Passeriformes > Cinclosomatidae > Ifrita > Ifrita kowaldi. The sequence goes on from VZRS01014314.1 coordinate 284,666, forward strand.
ACAGCAATTTCCAGTCTGTGAACTATCTCTGCCTTAATTTTTATCTTTAATGAAATATTAAAAAAAGGTGGAAGGGCTCAGAAAATAAATAAACAACATGCAAATTCAGTGACCCATGAAAAAAATTAATAACAATAACAATAATATAATCTAAGCCAAAATGTTCACAGCCAGATTTTGACAAAGCAAATTATGCTTCAAAATAAATGCTTCAATTAAATAACTTTTTTTTTTTCTTGCTACAATGAAATCATGGTACAGTATCCTGTGGTCACTAAATAACTATTGAACATATTTCTCTGTCGAATGGAGTAAGTTGTGTATTCTACTAAAGGGAACTGGGCTGTTAAGAAGTAGCAGTATAATTCTGAACAGTGGTCATAGTGAATGTTGTTGAAGTCACCAAAAATCTACAAGAGCCTCTTGTTTTTCTTACACTAGCCTGTTCTTTTTCCTTTTATGCGTTTTCGATCAAGTCCATTTTGAAACATTGTCTATCGACACCTCCCTGTTCCATAGAGAAATGGGCTTGCTCATGAAACAGTCATTTTCTGCCTTTGAACTGAAACTTATACATTATGGATGATCTGATTGAAAATTTTAACATGAAATCCTAGTCAGTTTTATATCAATACTAAAGCTGCCATTAAACTCAATAGGGTTAAAATTTCTATCTGGATCCTTGAGGGAAGCTTGGATCAGATTAGAATGTTAAATCTACCCCATTCTAAAAACAGATAGAAAAAAAGCTGAGAAGATACATGCCAGGAAATTTAAAGTTAACATAACTTTGATGCTTAACTCATCTTGGGAACGTTTATTTTTAGAACTATCCAAGATAAGAAAAAGATGGTGCCTGTTGAGCCTTAACAGGTTTTGTCATTTTGCATTGCAAAGTTACTTAGATTCTAGGATTTACATTATCTGCGAATATCAGTTCCAGGTTTCAAATTCTAAACACTATAGAGCAAGAAAAACTGCTGAAATATCACCTGTCTTTATGGTGCTGAAACATGCCTACGTTTATCAGAGATGTCAAAAGCAACTCAAACAATACACCAAACCCTAATCAACAGAAGTCATCATAGTTATTTTTTTTTTATTGCTCTCTACATCAGCTTGTTTTCATAACACAGACATTTCACTTTATGCATGAACAGATGTATTTGTGACTATTTGCACTGAAATATCCAAACATTACAGTAAAGCAGCAATTTACAGTTGGCTGACTGTGTCTCATCTTTAGTAGACAATTAGTGAACAATGAAAAACTCATTATCTTCTTATTTCATTACAGCCAAGGAAGCAAACAATTAAATTTGGTGGTTTAAAAAAGATACAAACAAACAAAAAGCATCTTGACTTCCCAGAAAGAACAAAGTGCAAATAATTCCATCAACAGCACTTGAGCGAAATTCATCAAATGGGTGTGCTCTAAAATAGAGTTCACTTTAAATGCTTTCCTTTAACTTTCATTTTTAGAGAATAATAGAGAAAAAACTTATAAATTCACCATCATCCAGATAGTTATATTATATAGGGAAGTAATATATACATAAAATACACATATATGTAAAATACATGTATATGTAAAACATATTAGGATTCTAGGCATCTTTGAACTTCTTTAAAATATAATTATTTCCTTTTTTCCTTTCCCACTTGGTTAGTGATTGATCTCGACTATGAAGCATGGATCATAGTTTCTGTCTCAGCTTGTCTAAATGTTGCTGATATATATTGACCAAATAAATGACCAAAAGTCACCTGAATCTCAAAAAACTCACATATACAGAATTTTTCATAGTGCAGAATTTCATGGAGATTAATTTATCATAGAAGTTTAACCAATTTTAACAGTTTTGAAATAAGCAATTTCTCATATTTACTGTTTTTTCACTCATGCTTATGAGTAACTGAAAAGAAACAAATATAAAAGCCAGCTCAGTGAAACCTGGACATGCCACATATTAGTGCACAGAAGTCAGTTCTGTCTTTTCCTCTTATCTCTAGTTTTCCAGTAGTCATTATGTCCATCTTTCCACTGATAAAAATCAAACCTCTAATTTTCACTGTCAGTATCTAGACAGTCAAATTCTGCTTGTGAAATACAGCAACTGAGATGATTCACAGATTCAGAGGTTAATCTGCACCAGCTCTTATCAAATCTCAGTACTCTGTTCTTCACACTTTCTCATATGTCATAACTAGTGTAGCTTGAATTTAGAATCCACATGGTAGACAAGGATTGATCCTTCTCATGCAATTCCATCAAAATTGAATTTCACTAAGCTATCTGCTCTTATAGTCCAATGTTCTGGAATGTCTTCATTTTTTTTCCCCTTCCTTGTTTCTATCTCATCTGGAAAAAAAGAAAAAAAAAAGGATTGATTATTTTCATGGGTTTCCTACAGCTCAGAATCTTCTGTAGTTTATTGAACAATACATGTCTTGAAGTCCTGATTTGTTGAAGGTTGTTTGATGCCACTGAAGCCACTTACATTGAACAGAGGCAAAAGGTACAAAGTTTCTGTAGTTTGCAGCATTGATGTAGAAACTTTCCTCTATGACTCAGGATAGTACAGGGAAAAGGATGTTCAAAAGCAAGAGTTGTCAATTCACTTACTCCATGCTGATGTTCATAAAGAACCAAGAAGGCTGTAGGGATCCAACTTTCTTTACTTCTCCCTTCACAACCTATGTCATTCAGTTTTTATTTCACTGCTTAATATTGACTGATCCTGCTCCCTTGTTGCCCTTCAGCCTTCATGAACATTCTCTTTTAAAATGTTAATTCTATTATTTGAGAATGCTTGTGGGTGGACATCTTGCTAGTATCTTCTTAGGCAAAAGATGATGCAGGCTCCCTTAATTCCGTTTTATCCTTCTCCCTCACTTGTCCCTTATTCTCATAACATCAGCAGCAAAGACTGGATGTTAAATCTCGTTATGTCATTTTTATTTAATATTTTACCTGACTAACTATAAAAAAATCACATCATACTCCCACTTAGGGGTTATAAAGCTAAGTTTATAACTTAGTTACGAAGTTCTCAGGTGAAAGGAGATACAGAAAGGTAAAAGATGCTAATACTGAATCTCACAGTAGAAGTCACATCATGCTTTAGTACATAAAATGAGCATGTCTAGGTGAAGACCTAAGAAATAATCAAGGCAAGCATCTAATTTCATCTGCTTTTCGCCATGGTAATCAGTGGAGAGAACTAGCATTGGGAAGGCATGTCCTTCTGCGTATTCCACAATGGATAAATCTTCCTCTGTCAGTGCCTACAGATGCTGAGGGAAGACAGACAACCCTTTCTCTGCAGTGATTATTGGCAGAGAATGGCTGATTAGTTTCAACTGGGTGCCCAACTTTCTTGGAACAATAGATCAGGTGAGGTGAATCCTTACTTGGTGATGAAAGAGCAAGTATAAATTCAGGAGGATACACCATGACTCTTCCCCATCTGGAAAAAAAAGCAGATTGTTGCACAGGGTAGTTTTTGATAACAAAACACATATATCAGGTTTACATGGTACCGAGGAGAACGAATTGGATGAACTAATGAGATCTCTTCCTTATCTCTGGACTCCATGCTTTTTTTTTTTCCTGAGTGACAAAAAGCCAACAGCAATTGTTTTGAAGACAGGTACAAACATCAGAGCAAAAGCTAATGAAAATTGCACTGATTAGAGCTGTTCAGAATCCCTGTTCCATGGGAAAGGTTGATATTCTGACATATGTTTTCTTTGCAAAATGGGATGAGAAAGGTCTAAATAGGGTAATATTTTTTTTTAGGGTAATATTTCTTCAGGAATGCTGCAGTGAAGAAAAATTATTTCATTTTGAAATAGCTATATTTTTAGCATTTTAAAACAACATTTGAAACATTTCCTCTTAGTCTCAGGTTTTCACATTTAGCACACATACTTTTGTGCATATATATATATATATATATATACATGTAGGTCTGTATACATATATTTAACATTGACTATTTCCTTTTAGAAGAAAATAATAATTTCAAAAATTCCTGCATTTTTCCAGAAAACTTCTTTGGTCACTACATGTGGTCAGTCACAGTAACAGCACACCATCCCATGTCCTAAAGGACATATGGACTGTCCAGTCCCATGACAGAAAGAGAGCTGCTTAAAACAGAAACTACAGGAAACAATTCACAAATTGGTTGTGAAATCCTTCTTCATAGTGACTATGTATCACCATCCACCATCTTTCATTTACTGACATAGGACAGGGAATAATCCAATCAACATCTGACATGAAAACTTGCTAGAAATTATCATTGATATCAAAACAAATGCAAACAGCAATTTTATTCATACTGTGTGCTCCTAGCACTTTCATGGTTCGTTATACTAAAACAAACAGCCTTTTATTTCAATATAGAAGTACAGATATATTTATCTGCATGGTGCACTCGAAAAATGCTTTTAAATCTTAAATAAAATCCAGTGTTTAAAAACCCCAGTGTAAATCGGCAGCATTATTAAGACAATAATATTCTTTTAAAATTGTTTAAAACAAGTCTTTAAAGTGTTACATATGAGAGGAGGAAGTTTTATAGGTCTCTGTGGTAGCATTAGGTACAAGTTAAGGCTGAAAGACCTCAATATGCACATATGCACTTTATGAAATAGTGGCACCTTTCCAGAATTAATTTATTGGCTATGCTCTGAGACACAAACCCCATATTTTGTTTTACAAGGGGTCATGTAGCTTTTTGAAATGATCAAGAATATTCTTTCTAGATTTCTGTTTAAAGCTCCTCTCTGAAGCTAAATTCTGGTGTCAATATGTAAAAAACTGCCAAAGTAAAACTTTGAAAAAACATTTAAGATATTAATAGAAGTTAAGGATCCACTTTCATAGTAAGTATTTTCAGGGTCTGAAATCATTACATCACTATTATTTTTACTTGCTTGGGTTTAAAGAACACAGAAAACATTTTTTAAGCTTCCTGGCTTTATGTCTGCCTTGTTTATTTGGAGCCTGAGTATTTTAGGATATGCAGTTTCTGGCTCTGTTTAATACCTAGGACACCAATGGCCCCCTTGGCTCAGGCCACTGGCTGCAAATGCAAAAGAATGTCATTAAAAATACAGCAGGAAATCAATTTGGTGACTTTACATTGGTTCATAATGGACATTTTTGCCTCTAACTGTGGATTACACCAGAATGTTTCTGAACAAAAGAACATCCTGTGAAACCCAAATTGTAACTGATCCAAAGTCCATAAATGGCAATTAAAAAATGTTGCTGTTTTTATTGGGATTTCAACTCACACCTCCATGCCTCAGCCCTCACAACTACATTAATTTGAGATTTCTTTATTTAATTTGCAAAAGAAAAATCCTATATTTCAAAGATGGTAATTTGAAACAAATGGACAAGAAATTTTAGTATCATAAAAGAGTCCTACATAGTAATATACAACTTTTAAATTGCTATAGTGGGTTGCCAATTTATTTAATGCAAAGAGCCATGAGCTGGCAGACTGTTACTGCCTCTCCTTGAAGGAGAGTATTAACCTGCATTGTGACAATGTAAAGAAAGCACCACGAAGTAACACCCTGTATGCTTTTTCAGATATTTTTATTTCAGAGGAAATATATGTACAAAGTGGGAGTGGATTCACTGGATACATGTTTCCCCCGCCACACTATTTCAGCATCCAGCTCTGACTGGAGAATTTAGATGGCATAAATAGCACAGCAGACACCTCTGCTGTTGGACAGACCTGAAGAGTCTGCAGTGACTCTCAGTGGCTCAAAGGTTCGAGGCACTCATCCAAAAGAACAAAATATTACCACAGACACAATCACAAATTGTTCTGACTTGTGGAAGCGTGTTTTGTCAGAGACCTCTGCCTAATAATGTTCAGATTCTTTAAAATATTTGGATGCTAATCAAGAGTGCATTGCCAAAATAAATGGGCATTTTCTTGCTTTATCATTCTGATTCTACAGAAAATATGAACAGTCAAAGCATAAAAAATAATTTCCTGTATTATTTCCTTGACACTGATTTGCTAAGAGTTGAATAAGAGTACACTGGACCTCTAAGAAAAGTAATTTTGTTGAAAGAACATGAAGACAACAAGAAAAATTCCTTCAATAACTGCTGGGAGCTTAGGAGAAAACAGGGGCCTGTACATTTTAGGACTGGAAGTCCTTCTGATATGACTGTGCAGTTGAGCTGGCAGTCACAGACTGGGACTGTCCTATGCCATTCTACAGCAAATGGTCTGTGAGTGCTCTTCCAGCACTCACATGGATCATATGCAGTGTGAAAACTGTTTTCTTCCTAACAACACCACTCATCCGAAGTAGCATCCTCCCTGCAGCCAATTTTAAACAAATCAAGGACCCAATTCTTCTCACTCTTCTACAGTGAAGTCGTATGTGGCATGACCTGTGCTTTCCCAAAATCAAAGTAAGTTTTGCTTCAAAGATGGCTGCACCACGGCAAGGAAATCCTCTTGAAGTGGAGGACAATGCTGCAATTTTGTGCAAGGGCAATGACTCTGTTTTTCTCAAAGAAAAGTCATCCCTTGATAACATCAATGACAAACAAGATTAATCATGTATATACATGCATGGTGCATGAAATCCAGGGATCCAGGCTGAAGCTCTTTTCTGCAGACATTATGTGAGTGCTGGAACATATGCCTGATGTCTGGCAGAGTGTTAGGATGGAGGGCTATCACAGGTCACTGCATTTTCACCACTGCATGAAAATAAGGATTTTATAGGATATTGTTTACACAAAATGTCTTAGCTGTCAGCCCTGCAGACCAAAGCCTGTTCCACAATGGAGGGCATGCTTCACACAGTGTGTTGGTGAAATACTTCCTCTTCTGCTGTGTCAGCCAAGCTAGGAATAGAAGGACTTTGCCTATGGGAGAGATCCCTCAACCTTGCCCCAGCATCAGCCTCTGCACAGAAACAAGGGCTTAGAGCATGAGCTGTGCTGGGGCTTTGCTCTGAGGCCAGAATCAGAAATCTCTGCTTAGTATTGCTGCATGCAGATTTGGGGTGTGAACAATGAGAGAAAGATTGCAGAAAAATCTACATCGAGTATCTTAGTTAACACCACAGATTGAAAAAGGCTAGCCACAAAAATTAATTTCCTTCTTTTTCTGAGTGTATAAAGATAGTACCTCTGAAATACCATATGTAGGAATGCCACAGAAATAACTGTGTGCCTTTGGTTGTTTATATATAAGCAAGAATTTCATATTTTATTTTATGTTATTTACTTTTTTTGTCTTGCTTTAACTTTTTTCATATTCATTATAATACCAAAATAAAAAGATAAAGGAACTGAATAAGATAACACACAATAGTAATAAGAATTATATTTTCTTTACTTTGTAACACATTTTAGTTTTGTCTGTAGCACTTCAGCTCTCATGTAAGCGGATATTTCTAATCATCACTGCAATCTGAGTTGTGGTCTGGGAGTCAAACAAGCCGGGAGAAATAATAAGAAACCCACAATCCAGCTCCAAGAAAACAAGGACTACAGATGTAATTCTCTTACCAATCAGAAGTGCAACCACACCAGCACATCTACAGAGAAGCACTGCCACTCTCTGCTATAAATCCAGGGATTCTGTGATACAATCCTTATTCGTAATGATAGCCATTTCCCTTTCCCATGTATTCTGGCAATTGCAGCATTCCTGCCCTGGGTTGCTGATAGCAGTGGATAGACTGGTTCAGATGAAATTAGAACTGACCTAAATTTTCACCCCAGGCTTGATATGCATTGTTATCCATAGCTGGAAAACTTATGATATTTTCTTTCTTTTTCTGTATAAAAACCAAACCAAACCCAGAAAACACTGAAAACCTCAGAAGCGAACAAGCAAGTAAAAAATGCCAGATTTCCAAGATTTCCCACGTTTAATCTGAAGATATTTTTACAAGAACATTCAGAGTAAAACTCATCTATCTCTGTTTGGAGGGATACAGTTATTTTTAAATGAATGTATTTGTAAGTATTTCGTTCAAACAATAAAATCTTTAACAGTCAGTATTCTAGTAGGTGATGAGTTTTGGGCTAGGTGTTCCTGGAAATCCAAAGACTGTCTCTAGAAACCAAATGATTGAGAATCCAGCTGTTCCAATATAGGATCTGAAAGCAATACTTTGTAAAAATGCTTATTGTCAGCCGTTACGCACCTATTTTTAGAAGCGAACATTGCTACCAAAGGTTGTTCTCATTCCCAACATTCCTCTGCCTAAGGGTATGCTCATTCCACATTCCCAAGGTATGTCTGCAGCTCAGCTAGTTATATTTGCTTTAGATCTAATTTAGCGAGTGCAGGTAGGGAAAAAATGAAAGAAGTGCACAGTGTCTGAAAGTCAGCACTGGGATTCTGGGCACTCCCTTGGCTTGCTGCGTCCCCACACACCACTCTGCACTGTCATGGCTGCTGCTGCAAACTGAATGATGAAACCTTAAGTGTCCTGTAATTGCAACGCTGAACTGCAGAGGAGGTAGACACTCACATCTCTCTCTCCCCGGCAGAACCTGTGAGTGATAGTGCTCCTCTGTTTCAATCGGAGCCAGAGATCTGTGGTTGTGGGTGGACTGAATAGCCAAGAAATCCACCCAAAATATATTATTTCATAAGATGTTGATGCACCAACTTGAGTCATACAGCATCAAAGTATCCAAACAGCAGCTGAAATGTGAAAAGCTGCAGTTTCTTCCTGAATGAGTTGTACTGATGGACAGATCACATAATGACTTTTCTCTTTAGCTCTGATTTTAAAGAATGGTTTCTCAAAGCCAAGCAAGGAGCAGTGATCTTGCCTAAGACGGATGTGAAAATGAGATTGGATCCAAGATGCTGTCCCTACAAATAGCTGCAGAGAGTACCAGCAAGAGAAGAGCTTGAGACGGAAGGGAAATTTCACATTTGTTCTGCATCCTCCCATTTCCTCTCCTCTTCTGTTAAGTGGATATCCTTCTCTGAACTTGGTGCTTTGAAGCTTATTTTGGACACTGCTCTCATTTTGACAGGGAGAGCCAGGAGCCCAGTACTATCAGGATGGCTTCCTCCCACACACTACCAGCAGATGTTGCTTCCTGTCTTTCCACTGAAAGGTGCACACTATGACCACGGAGCTCATGTTCTGGCTCAGCACTTTTTTTATATCATTGTGCTGCTAAAAGCTCTGTGAGGCACCACTGGAAACAGAGAGATGTCACTGTTCCGTTTCTCCTTTCACGTTCCCAGGCCAAATGATAAGCAGGTCAGGAATTTCCTGAAGGCGAGGAGAGTTTTCCTCTGAAAGCCACTAGATAACCCAGAGCTAATTCCTGACTCTTCCTTCTCATGCTTCATGGCTCACTATTGTTAATTTAGACTCTTACATTTCAAAGGCATTGGTTAGCTCTTGATTATGTTTCGTTCCTGGGGCAGAGCCACAACTCGTGGTTAGTAAGGACCTAAAAGCACTGCTCTAATTAGCACTCCAGCTGTGCAGAAGGGTGCTTTCCTAGGGGTGGAGGGAGGCAGATGGCTTTTGTGGAAAGAGATGTGATGTGCTCTTCCAGAGGCAAAAGCTTGCATTAAGTACATTTTAAAATGAAGTGTCTCCTTCTCTCCAGATTCCTCCCTCTTTTCATGCACTGCCAGGTGCTCTTCCGTGCTTCAGTGCTGAGTCACGCAGCCTCTGCCTACTCCAGACTGCCAAGTGACACCATCTGACAAAATGATACGTCACAATTGGACTGAAGATGGCTCTAGTTTTTTGGAGAAACATAAGAGAGGGGAATTTTATAGCCCAGCCTGGTATTTATAATTCTAACTTGACTCCTAAGAAAAGGAAATGCCTGCATCTAAAACTCTGGCTTTCCTGAGGTGTTACTGGAAATGCAAGCATAGCTGTAGTGGAAAGGAAGTATATTTTCTGTGATAGTCATTGACTTGGGAAATCTGCATTGTATTCCTGGCTGGAATCAAGACCCTAGTGTTACTCCAGGCAAGTCATTCAGCCTCTCAGTGGGTCTGCTCCATGTCTGTGAAATGGTTTCCCAAATATATCCTGTCTTTTTAGTCTGTTTTGGCTATTTACACTGACAGTCCCTCAGTAGGAAGCCAGGCTACGGCTTATTATTAGCTCAGCACCTAGTCCAGCTGACCATTATTTCTTGCTTCTATCTGGTAGTGCAGCATAAAGCAATAATTATGTGCCTATTCCAAAGCTGTATTAAAATGGTGTCTTAAAAAATGAGTACTTTAAGTGCTCCTTGAGGATTTAAAGCATGCCCCTTTGTGGAAATGCATTAAGATGCTGCCTTAAGAGTATCTTTTATTCCTAGAAGACTGCTGTTTTCTTTCACACAGAGAATGAAATGAGCTTAGAGAATGACCCAACTGATCAATATTTTTTCCAGCCACTGAATCAGTGGATGTTGATTTTGTCTTTTATTTTCTTCTCTCCTTATCCCCCCTCCCCAAAGTCTAACCCAAGCTTGCAAAGAATGAGGGATTGATATCTTTGTACAATTACGATGTTCTAGGGAACTCTTCAGCAAAACATTAAATTCCTCCAAAAAACATGAATTAAATAATTTAAGCATTATACTCCTTAGCATCAGAGGAGGCAAAACTAATTTCCATATAAAAGGCAAAGTTTATGGCATAATTGGAGCTACACAGCAAGTCCTTCTGCAGTGGGGCAATAAGGTATGAATAGGTGCTCCTTTATGTGATATAGAAGCTGGACACACAGCACTTTGTGGAAATTAAACATCCTGCTTAGGATGAAACCTAAGTCATTTTTGCTTTAGCTGTGGTGTGGTTTCTGATGAGAATTTACATCTCTCTTTACAGGTCACTTGTACTCTTAGCATATCACACTGTTCTTCCTAGTCTCACTTTCAAGAAGCACAGGAAGACATTATTTTATATTATGTGCTTCAATCTCTCCCTTCCTCCCTGCTTTGCTGAAGGAAGGATTGGTAGATAATATCACTGATTTCTGGAACTCTCAATTTAACTGAACAGGAACTTTTTTTATTCAAGGCACGCTATCAGTCTCTGCAAACTAACATGGATTCCGATTACTCTTACTTGACACTTTGGAGATTTTTGACCTCATAACAATTTTGATTTTTTGGTTTATTTTATTTAATTTATTTAGTTCATCTTTTTCATCTAATGAAGATTGAAGAGAACTATCAATGTGAAAATTGGAGTTTTTCCCTTCCCCCTCATTCATCCAGGCAGTTGTTTCATCTTTCAATAATCTTAGTAAGTAAAAGTCCCAAACATTTATAATCATCATCTCCTTCCTCTAGATCTGTTATTTTAATCCTTGCATGTGCATTTTCTTTCCATTTGATTGCTGTTTTCACTACGTAGGTCATCCATTTGCTTCTTTGCCTCCCTCCCAAACATATTTATTGCTGGGTAGCTCACAGCCCTTTGGGTATACATTAATTTACCTAGGAACACTTTCCATTTCTCCTCTGTGTCCTTTACCTCTGTTGCCTCATTCCATTGATTTCAGTGAACACTTCTTGCATGTCTACACAAATTATCTCTGCTGAAATTCAGTGTCTTTTTTTTTGTTGTTCTTTTTATGGCACCTGTTACTTATACCATACATTCTCCTCCTTTCATCTATCAATTTGTGTTACAGTAAGCTAATCTTGAATTGTCTCCCTCCTACAATTCTTTTTGATCATTTGCACACTGCACTTTATATAAGAAAAAAAACCTCCAGGAAGCTGCCTACCAACTACTGGCTCTCTTTCCATAGTAGTAGGATTGGCTTGAAAAGTTCTTATCAATTTTTTAAGGGGAAGCAGTTTTTTAAAAAATGTTATGTGTTTTCAGAATGCATAAATTTCATATAGGAAGTTTTGGTTTTCTTTTAGAAAAATACAATTCTTTTGGGATATTTTACAAACACACACACAGTCAGTTTACTATGGGAAATATAAGCAAAATAATCTCAACAGTGTAGGAAAAATAAACCAATTTCCTGATCAATTCCCTCTCCTTAAACATAAACCGCCTTTTCCTGAAGACTTCAATACATTCTTTCTTAGAATATTTTTAGTGATATTTGCAGATTTTCAGGTAATTGCCAGGAAAGATCCTGAACTGGTGAGAATCTGTTCTGTTAAATAAATTGAAGTTTTTTGCTTGAAGAGGTCTGCCCTGTGGTTACACTAGCTGTGAATTTTAGAATTTTAGGTTAGACTGATTCTGATATTCTGTCTCATTGGATATAAATGTAACATTTGGCTGTAGAGTAGAAAATAAAAGAAATAGCCATGCTGTCCAGAGATGAAATTCCTAACTGAAGCTTTCTGTAAGTTTGTGAAGCTCCACTCTTACTCGAATTGTTTCTTCAGATCTGGATGAACTGTCAGGCGATAAGACAAATTACTGTCACGGATTCTGCTGCCCATCTTGGTGTCTGGCTATTGACAGTCAGGACATAATTTATCATCAGCAAGGATTGGTGAGATGAGATGTTTCTAAGGAACTCAATTGATTTCATGCCCATAGAGTTTTACGTTATGTAGTAGTTTAGCTTCCTAGCTGTTCTTCCATCCACTAAAAAGGTGTTACTTTGCACTGTCACTTTGGATCATAACTCTGGACTTGTGTTCCAGAACTGTATTTGGTTTACCCAGAGTTACCATGACATTGTAGACCCAGAAGAAATCAAAGCCCTGCTCCTGAGGACTATGGTGAGGGACGTAGTTCTTGATTCAAAGGGTGGGGAGAAGCACTCAGACTGAAAGAGCTGGGCCTCCAGCAAATTCACACAGGTAGAAATGCGTAACCCTCTCTCCTGCCTTCTTGAACCAATTAGTCACCTTGATCATACCTCTCTGATGCCTCTTTCCACTTGATGTTTCTTCCCCTGCTTATCCATGAACACAGCTTGGTTGAATTTCCTCTGCATCCTAGCTACAGAGAGTTGATTTCTTTAGTTGTATTTTCTGTTTGCCAGGTTTTGTGTAGATTCTCACTGCAGCTGTATATTTCATCTCTCTCGCTCTTTGCTTGTGCATGGGCTCTCCTAAGGACACTATGTATTCATTATGAGCCAGAGCTACCCGTGCTGTAACTCTCAATTCTCCAAAGCCCAAATGTATGACTCAGGCTTCTGAAATAAGTGAGAGAGACCTAGGGCAAGGTACATAGCAAAAATAGCAGTGGGAATGATGTGAGATTATTAGATACATATATTTTTTTTAATTAGAGATGGTCCCAAACCAAATCAGTCATTCCCAATGCACTGAAGTGTTGGGCTAGTTTGATATGAGATCTGGGTATGAACTTTGCAGTTCAGCCTCACCTCTAATTTTAATATTTATACAGTTTTCTATAAACTCACCTCTGAAGGTCAAAACTGAGAGTCAGTTATCTAAGCAGTGTAGGATTTTACAGCCATCTTTTGTGGAGCACCAAACAGCTATATGGCAAAAATGGTCACTGTGTTTCATCTAGCTCATTAAACCAATGAGAGTTTTTAACATGAGCCTCCTGTTGTGCTACAGTATCACTGTGAGATGCCCTGATGGAGAGGCAGCACCAACTGCCCACTGAGTCCCACAAATCTGTACATCCAGTTGTGACTTAGAGTCAAAATGAAGATTTAACTTCCTTGTTTGTCCTGCCTGTGTTAGCAAAAAAAGTGGAGTGGGACAGGGGTGAAAAGAGGGGCGAAAAAGAGTGTGCTCAATGTGAAATGTAAATGAAAATCAGAGAAAGCTGATACGGATTTAGACTGTTCATACCAAAATAGATATTTGGGTGGGATATTGTGTCCCTTCACTGTCCTGAGTTACAAAGGTGGTATCCAGCATCTGGAATAGGTAGGAGTGGTGCATTGCTTGCAGCTGACTGGGCTGCAATAAAAAATTAATCAAGTAGCAGTCTCTTTTCTGCTGTACTTCCCAGTCCCTGCCAAGGCCGCTTGTCTTCACTTCCCCATTCCTTGAGCACATTAGGATGTGTCCAGGCTCTGCTGCAACGTGTAGAATAAGAAGTCTTTCTAGGAACTTATTTGCAGATGTGTTGGTCGGCCTTCTGGGGCTGTCTGTGGTTACGGACAACTAGAGGAGCAGGCCTATGCTCTGGATGTCAGAAAGGTGTTACAAGACTTTTCACCCAAAATTGCTGCAGGCAGAATTCCTTAGCTTGAACGATTGAGCACGACTTTAAGTTTGAAAAAGGAAGGAATGTGGTGGGAAAGCAAACTTCAAAGCCAGAAGCTCAGCTGAATTGATTTGGTTAGGAAATACTGATTGCAGGCTTTGGTGCCCCGTAGGTGACCTGAAACTTGACTCAAGTAATCAATTTAGACCTCACAGTGGCTTCTGCTGTTTCTTTTACTTCTATGTGGTGAACCTACACCCCTTTTTATCAGAAGCTATTCAAAAGATGAACATGCTGAAGATTTTGAGTCATATTTTCCTATCCATAAATGTAAGAGAAGTGCTTTCAAAAGACAGCCTAACCTTCTCTATGCCCTCCTATCAAGATTTTCAAATTATTTTGCAAGTATCACTATGAGGCAGTGGCATGAAACCGTGATATTCTTATTTAGTTAAAACACCTTTTGCAGAGTGAAGGCTTCAGAACATGGACCATTAATTTTATGTAATATCTCTTACATTTTATGACTTGGTGATGAGGTTTCAGTCTGTTTTCACTTTCTGTGTGCAGAAGGTGTATTTAGATTTGTGAACTATTTGTATGTATACTGTGTACTTGTGCACACACCTGAAGTGTGTATGTGAGCATTCATGTGCACACATTTTCACAACACTTCCACTAGAATGTTCAGTAGATTTCAAAAAATGGTTCTTCAAGCAGCATTTCTCCATTTAATATCAATATTTTTCAAACCCCATTTTTTAAAACACCATTTCTTCTTTGCTTGTACTCTTAATTCCCCTGTCCACCTAATACTGTCTTTATAAATTGTACACGTTTTAATACGCCCACCTTCTGGTGTACTCCCAGGACTCCTGCCTGTGGTTTATAGCAGAGATTGCTATTTCTTCTGTTATTTAAGGACTCTGAGGTCTGTGCAGCAGGAGAGAATATAGTTCTCTTAAGAAGTGCATGCTGGTGTCAGCTGAGATCACCACTGTCTTAGAGAATGAAGAGAAGAAAACTGTGGTAGTATTAGTATAACAGAAAGTTACATATAACAGATTAGTATAACAGAAAAGTAATTTTTTTCCATAGCCTATTTAGTGTGTAAGGAGCTTCTTGTTAAAGGAAGTGCTACCAGATAAGAACTTTATTCTGAAGCTTTTTCAGCTGAGCATTGTAATAGTTCTGTTAATTGAAATCCAGGGGGACAGAGGCTATATAATATTTTACTTGAAATTTAGAAATAAAATAAGTTTCAAAAGTTTGGATGCACTGTTAAACTATTTTTTTTAGCTTGCTGCAAACAGATTTCCATTTTCCTCTTGTTGTGTATCACGTGCATGCACACATGTTATACATAACATGTGCATACTGCTTTTGGTGTTTTATGTTTTGCATGGGTCAACCAAGCTTCAGGTCATACGTATATAAAGTCTGGCTATAGCTAGAAACCTGGCCCTTTGGTTTATACACTAATCCAACATTGAAACTAAATAAAATAACTGCAGTGCCTTACATCTGTAACTTACAGGACTTTAGAGGCTTTTTCAGCCAAAGGCGTGTAATTTCACTGCACACAATTGCACCAGCTACATCCACAAAAGAATAGAAGGCATGTTTATGATTATTTGCTGTAAATAAACAAGGTTTTATTGCTATGTTGCAGTTTTGTAGGCAACACAGCAAAATGCTTTTGTTGTTATTAAAAGGGTCAAAACAAGCCACTATTCTTCTGGTGTATTCCTTCTTTTTTTCTTCTTTTTTGTAGAAAATAGCTGTAAAAACTTGAACATTCTTGAGCAAGCTCTGAGATGAAGTGGGGTCTTACAACAACACAGCAGAAATCATTCCCTTACGATCTTTGCATTTGTACCACTGTCATACCAGCATGAGAAATGTATGATTCCTATAGTTGTAAAAAACACAACTAATTCAGCCAAACCTGCAACAAATAATTACCATTGTAACAGTTTGAACGAGGCAAGAAAATCTTAGCATCCCTAGACTCAAACCTTGATATTATCATCCATGGCTTGCTCAATAATTTTTCACAAATGAAAATAGATTGGAGGATTCAACATTCAAGTCACAACAATTCAATCAGAATAATTTATTTATGAGTCATTTTTCAAAACACTCAGTGTATATTTCCCCATCTCTTTCCTTGCATGCACTTTGAGCCTTCTGATATTGTAAACACTGCATGTATTATCATTTAGTGCAGAGGAATTTGCAGTGACTTAATAAGGAAATTGAGAGTATCTTTCATGTTACCTCTCAAAAAAAGTTGCACACTATTTAAAATGCATGTTAATTATATGTGAAGTGAATCAAAAGTTGACATGTGCATGCAGTGAGAATGTGTGGCCATTCCAGGATGTCTGAATTCATGTCAACTGTTCTTCTCTTGTGGTTTATTTTAAGTTTATTGCAATGAATATCCATATTAGGTCTCTCAAACCATCATCTGTCTTTTTGCCTGTCAAAAACCTCTCCTGATTATCTACCAATCTTTTTCTTGATGTCCTTGGGTGACAAGAACAAATAATGGTATTAAAAAAACCCCTTTGATGCCTGAGCTAGTTCTACTCTCTTCAGGCCAAAGTCTAGCAGTCACTATAAATCCTTCAGAGTAAGATTCCTGCTTTGCCTGCTCTGTGGATCACCTGCCTTCCATGGATGATGAGTCGGTTCTCTCCATTACACTGTCAATTGATTTATTTCTGCTGCAACCACATTCACATCCTCAATTTCTGATATGTTGTAAACTTTACAAGTCTACCCCTAATCATTCAGTTCTGGATCAAACCAATCTTCAGAAACAGGGAAAGGAAGGGGCTGTCTCCCAGGCATGGGTTTATGGACATGTCCCTGGAAAGTAGCACTAACGGCAGTGATCTGTCCTCAGCTACTCTGTGTTCCTGTTCCCACAAGTCCTCATTAGTTGTGCCACAGCAGCTTTGCATGGGACTGGGCAGAGAAGTGAATCAGGCAATTGATCCAACAAAAAACTAAAACTTTTAAAAAAATTATTTTATGAGTATTTTTAATGTGGATATGCATTTGAGACTTGTTCCTTGCCAGCATCCAAAAACATCTATTTAATGTATACAACAGTATAAGAATGGGTGGTGCAGGGGTGAGAATAGATGTGCATAAAGTTGGAGAGGAGGCAGCATAGGATGAGTGTCAAATGCTCTTAAGAAAAATGTCCTTGGAATCATGACTGTACATAAAAAGAAATAAAAGTACAACCCTCTGCAAAAGCCTTTAAAAAGGTGTTACTAAACATGCAAAGAAAGGAGGAAACTAGATGAGGAGAAGAAACTTGAGCAAGGTGAGGAGCTATGGATCAGAAAAGGTACTATGGCGCAAAAGAAATTTTCAGTTGAGGCCTTGCTTTACCTTCTCCATTTCTAGTCTTCTAAGCTTATGAACTGATTCCTGTATTCATCTCATTTTTAAAAAAATAATCAGCATCTCCTCCAAGTTATATATTTAACTGTAATTGTGAAAACATCAAGAAAGAGGTATTGGGATATTGCAACAGGTCAATTTCCATCTACTTCTCGCCCATGAATGGAAGCAGTGTCCCATTATTGCTGTGCTGATATGGGGCTCTTCCTCCAGAGCCTTTCCAGAGACCTGTAATGCATTTTATTCCTCTGTCTCAGTGCTGCATTCTCAAGATTCAGGTCAGACCTGTCCTTTAAATGCAGTGCATTTTGTTTGTATTACATGCATACAAATATACACATATATGAAATTGTATATTTAGAGAGATCAAAGATTCACTGAAGACATTACACAGGACGTTACGAAACTGGCCCTGCTTTAAGCAGGGTGGAGTGTGTTGAGATGACCTCCAGTGCTAGATATAAAATTAAATGAGTTTACTTAGAGAATGGTTTTGTTTGAAATAAACATATGTGTATGATACACATTATAAATATAAACACACATCTCTATATCTGCATTAGGGTTTTAGCTACTTGAAAATACCCAGTGCCCAAACTGAACTAGAATCTTGCAATTCAAAGCAGTACAAGGGCATGATACATAAGTGTCTATTCACCTCACAGCTGAGGTCTTCATTAAACACTCTCATGCAGGCCTTAACACATAGTTATATTAGTCTGAAGAGACAGGTTACAGTCTAGTGCTTCCTTATTTAAAAGGTTTACAGTGACTTTTCTGTTTGATTTCTTTGAATGCTTGCTACCTGCCCTCACCCAGCTCTCTTTTAGATCTTCAGCTGATAGATATGTTGCAAGGAGAAATGAATTTTACATTGAGAGTAAGAACTGCTTAAGTTGATAATGACTGCATTGATCACAGTAGCTGAATAACATATTTACAGCTGTTCAGGCGTTGATAGTTCCTTGCTTTTGTATGAAACCACAGTGTTTATGGACAAGTAAGTTTTGAGCTATTGGTTCTTGATTCAGATTTCATTTCCCACGAGCACCAAGTTGGTGTATCCCTATTGGTTGTAACAGATTTTTTCCATGTTTACCTCTGTGTGTAAGGGGCCAATCCATCCTCTGTGATTTTTACGGCTGCCATATATTAATGTGTGCTGTATCTAGCTTGTCATTTTCTTTATCCTTTGCTCTCTGGGTTTATGAGTTACATCTCTGCATAAAATGTGATCATATAACATTGTGCTTTAAAAAGCCTGTTACTTATTAAGAGTGTGAGTTTACGCTGCTGGAGACATTTTATTTTCCCACCAGGAAAATGAAAATGTCATTGAGGTCTAACCAGACCCGTGAGCTTTTCAGGCAGAAGAAAATTGTTTTTAGGATTCCCTGCAGGACCCAGTAGCCTTTGTGCACATACTGTATGCCTGAAATACAATTTCCCCCTCATTTATCTCCCTCCTCTCTTCCTAAAGAAGCAATGACATGCTATTGCACCTTAACGTTCCCAGTTCCTCTGTATTACTTGTTGAAAGATGTGACACTGGAGCTATGTAATTATCCTGGCAGGAGTCATCTCTACATTTTTATCTGCTGCTCTAGGAGCTAGATTGCAACCTGAGACACAGCCCTGAGCAAGGGATCACGCATAAAATGTTCCCATTTCCCATCCTTCTCTTAGAGTAATTTAGAGGCAGTTTAGAAACATGCCAACACTTTCCCACTCTGCCCTATTAGATCATATGTGGTTCTCTACAACCAGCTGTGTTGGGGTGCAGATCCCTTCCAGGACTCTACCACTGACTCTTTTCCTTCTTCATGCTGTGTAAGCCTGGAAATGGAATTACTTTCGAGACTGGCTTCACCCACCATCCACAAGGTTATTCTTCAAGTCTCTGCTCTTAGGCCTCCGTGCTTCAAGCTCTGCACTCCTCTGGCAGGAAGGCAGCATTTGACACTTCGCTACTGAGCTTTGGTATATTCATATGCTCTGGAGGCAGAAAATGGCCAGAGAGGAAACTGTCCTGCCCACTAGATGATGTTCTGAACTTGAATACTACCCTTGCTCCAGCTAAAATAAAAAACACACATGAGGCTTTCAAAAGTCACTGTGAAAGCTGTGGAGCTTGCAAATGCACAGTTCTTCTTTGGAACCTTCTCTGTCTTGGGTCAGAAGACCTGACTTGGAGAGGAAAGCCCATGAATTATTTTTCTTTGCCTATTGCTGTCCCTGAGATAAGATACTCACTGCAGTGATAGATCTCTTGGCAACACAAGGATGCTTGGATTTGTCAGCCAAAGAGGAAGAAGTGCTGCTGTGGTCCTGCCCAATCACTTAGCAGCATTTAAAGCTTTTTCAAAAACACTAATGAAGGGAAAGCCAGAATTGCTCTATCTGCACTGGGGCTCTCTGTTCTGTGAGGCTGAAAATGAACTGGAGCCAGTGGACACTGTAACTCAGATGGTCCCTTCTACAACTGAGTGGTTCTTCTGAGAATGTCTACCACATTTCACTTTATAAAGACTGTATGATGGGAATGGAGAAATGACTCACAGGCATCTTTCTTCAACACTGCTGAGAACCTATCTCATAGTGGGTAATACTTTCAAAAGTAAAAGATGATGAAGATCACCAGAGTTAGAGCTTGTAGAAGTTCTGGAGTGAACTTTTCTTTTTAATTTAAAAATGCATATTTATAGAGTCAATTCTCCATAAAAAAGTTTGGTTCTGCTTTGTATTTCCTGATTTAATTCAATGAATTATCTCTACATGTATTATATTTTCTGGTTGCTTTTTTGTGTGGGTGTGCAGAAAGATTAAAAACGGTTCAAAAAATTGTTCCTGCTGACATTTCCCACAGATTTTCATGCTATTTTTTGAGTAATTCTCATATGTGCATTTTGTACATTGCATATATATTTATCAGCAATCATATTTTTAAACCAAATTTTTTTCCTTAAGACTGAAGTGAACCTAAATTGAAGATTAAATGCAAGTTATTAATCTCATCCACCAGAGCAGTTAATGAGATGTTTTGTAGCAAAAGTAAAAATGCAAGAATTTGTTGAGTCATCCTTGCCTTCCAGGTGTCTTGCCACTCCCGAGGCAAGCTTCCTGAGCATCCCCTGGAAATCTGAGAATGCAGAGCTTGCTCCAAGAGTCCATCTTGGAGCAAGCAGATAGACATCGTTTCTGGGTTGTTGCATACAAATTCAGGCTTTAGGAATCCCTGGAAACCTGGGTCAAACCAGAACTGCAAACCAATTTCTGATCCTCAGAAAAGCATTAATTCCACCGAGCATCTGCAACTCTTGCAGTATATATATGCCTGTTTCCTGAATAAGGCATTTTCAAATTTGTTTATATTTATTTAAAATTAAGTTGAATAATAACTTTAATAAGAATAACAAAACCCTCAGAAGCTGAGTGTTTTCCTTTTTGGCTTGCTCTATCAGGATTAATTCACTGTTACATTATTGCATACATCATTCAACTGCATTGCAAAGTTGGAGAAACAAAATGAAGATTCAAGATTTTTCTTTCTTTCTAATTCATTAGCAGGCACAGTGAACATTAATATTATCAAATAATTCTGTATTTTCAAGTTCTTCCAGATTGAAACAAAGTCTGACTTCAGTGGACAGAGCCAATTGTCTTTGAAATGGAAAAGACAGGTCAGTTCATTTGCAAGAGCAATAAACAGTTTAGTAGTTTAGATTTTCCAGAGATGAGATTTATTTAGGAATATCTCATGTCTCCACCACTTTTCTTTTCCTTTCAAGTTTGCTACCCGAAGACACAGAGTTATCTAAGCTCACAAATATTTTATTTCATTTGTATTTAACATAAAATTTAGAAAGAAGTAGGTTTGGTTTGTATTTCTCTTTTGAAGGTATCGGCGTCTTGTAACTTACGCGTAACTTTCCAAAAGAAGTGGTCTCATGATATATTGTTGCTCCTTGGATTGTTTTCCTCTTTTTCTTTGTATGGATTTGGGGAAATCTGAATCATCAGGAGCATTTTACAGATGTCCACACGATATAAATGGTAGTTCCAACCTGCAGTGACAGGGTTTCTTATGGATTTAGATAAACAGATCAGCACCAGGGAGCAAATAGATCAGAATACATTAGCCTAAAACCCAATGAAAACAGCATTGTTCCACGAGCTATGCGAAAAGCAAAACCTTCATATCTACTACAGCTGAAGAAAAAAATTCCCAGAGACAAACATAAAGAGATGGGTAATATAGCTCAAGCAACTGACAGAAAGTAGAATTGGTAAACACTAATCAAGAGTTTTCTGGAAGCTTTCTTTAAGCAGTGATCCCAGCTTTCAACAATGCTGAACAAATAACACAAAAAGATGGTGTGGGATTTTTCCCTTGCTGTTGGCTTCAGTTGTAGCTCTCTGGCAATCTGTCACCTATATATAACAGATTAAACACTAATACAAAAAGGAATTAAAAGATCATATGAAAGCTTTATTTTGATGCATCTCAAAACAAATGCAAAGAGTATATGTAGACAATAACGAGATTAAAGCAATGTTTGGAATGTGGAAGATGAACTATGAGCAGCTGAAGGAGCATCTTGAAGCAGAAATCCATTCCAGGCAGAGAGAAATAAACTCATTTAAATTACACAGAAATTTACAGGATAATACACAGAAACTGTTCGAAACTAACTGGCAAAACAACTAAAGCAACAAACAGTTTGGCTTCTGCAGACAGTTGAAGGTTTCTTGGAATTATAAGGTACACGTCTTGCCCAATGTGATACATGAGGAGAAGACAGGAAGATAAAAAAAACCATCTGAGCAAGAAACTCACGAGAATTTAGAGATCGACTGTGAGCTTTACAGATTGGAAAGATAACAGCAAGATTGTAGGGAACATGACATGAAAATTTGACATATGTCATATTCAGGAAGAAAATCTGATACTAATTAAAAATTATCCTCTTAATTTAGTTACTGTGTTCAGGTTTTCATTCTGTCTTGAATCAGGCATAATTTTTTAGTAAGGAGCTGGCAGAGCTAAGGGAGTTTTATCCATTTTCCAGCCTTATAAATTCCAACTGGTGTCCAGTGTTCTCCATACTGAGGCCAAGAGCAGCATCCACAAAGTTCTAATGTCCTCTTCACTGCCCATGGTTAGGACCATGGCTGATTTTATTCCTGTAATTACTGTAAAAATGTGATAATTTTAAATGTAAACTTTGTCTTTTAATTTCATATTAATTTGGTATCCCAAATCAAATATTCGGAAGATGAAAAATGAGGCATGTTTCAGTGACCTATAACCTCAGAAAGGAGTCTTGGCTAATGATGCAAAAGAAAACTTTAATGTTGTTCAGAGAGGGTAAAGAAGAGGAAATTATCTACTTGAACTGGCAGAGCAATTAAAGGCTTTAATAAGGAAAGATAAAGATACCAGGTAAATAGTTCTGAGGTGGGTCAACTAGACACACAGAAAGGGGATTTTTTTTTAGCATATTGGGGGAAAAATATTAAATCTTGAGAAAGACATTTACACCCATAGCTAATAAAGTAGTTATTATAAATACATTAAAGGAAAAGTGTTCAATAAATATTTGTTGTTAGTATCTGCAAAGAAGGACAAGATGCTTCTATCAAGTGAAAATAATAAAACAACTCCCAGTCCACTAGCAATTAAAAACTTTAAAATAAAGCAAATTTTCTCTACAAGGAAAGTATATTTTCAAAGATAAAGCTCAGATTAATTTCCTTGGGAATTCTAGAGGGTTTTGTTGAAAATATCCTTATCTAGCCATTAACTTTGGTCCCTGAAGAAAAGTGAAAAGCCTGGAAGGGAAGGTAACTGGTGTGAGTAACTGTGGACTGTTAGTCTACCGGCAATCCTAAGTAAAGTAAAATAATGGAAAACTGATGCAGTATTCAATTAAAAAAATAATTAAGGCCAAAAAATGTAATCAATAGCAATGTTATTTTGTGGAAAATAAATATCAAACAATTTATTTTCTCTGATGACTCTAGAAGTTTGAGGAGTAATCAAAAAGATGAATTACTCTTTAACTTTTCTGAAACATTTGATCAAGTACTGCAAAGTATCCTGGAAAAAACAAAAGTAGAACTATGTAATGTTAAAAGGGAGCATATTGAATTAATTAAGAATTGGCTGATTGAATTGTCTCACTGCTGGAAGTAGCAGTTCACCTGACATTATTCAGTAATTTTGTCAGTAAGTCGCATGTAATATTATTGCTGCTAAAACTGAGAGCTGAGGTGAAGGGTGGTAGATGTGATGGAAAAGACGGACTAGATTTAAATACATTTTAAAAAATCAGAGTTTCACACCTTGTTTCCATAGCCAGAAGCCATTCTATAGAGAGTGTGGAAAGGTAAGCATTTCTGACATAGTGCTGAGACAATATGCACCTTCCATTTATAAGCTAGGAACTGGTAGATATAAGGAGGTTGTTTTAAAGATCACACCAAAAAGACTGATAAAATAACTGTCTACTTCTGGTCATATTTTCAGTAGATTGTTTCAAAACTTGAGCAGATGTAGAAAATAATAAAATTTCGTAGAGATAAGGGAAAATGTCAACAGCTTTGTGGACCTCGAGTTAGTGTCTGGTTCAGAGTACAGCCTTTCTACAAAGGATGCCCAGCATCAGTGGGAATGAGTGGATACAGGCACAGGATGGTAACTGGCAGGTGTAAAGCAAAATGTACCTTGGGTATTGTGATTGGATATAGAAACTTCCTTTTCATAACCCTGTAAAAATCTGAAGCCCAGGCTTCTGCTATTTCTGTAGGTTCTTCCCCATAGACAACGGGAAGATATTGCCAACTTTTGAAGATGATTCATGCATCTGTCTGATATTTTAAGTTAGGCTTGCATTATGTTCTTCGTATACTCCATGCTCCATGGGTCACAGAGAGCCTGGGTAACCAGATGCTTACATTTTAGAAGTTAAAATTAAATAGAAAGAATTTCACCTTAGTTCTTCTCTTGAGTATGAGAAAGCAGAAGCCTAAAGCCTATCATATGTGCTGGATTTATGCCAAAACTGGTTGAGGAATTATGGATCTGTATTAGTTCTGCACACAGTTGTAGCCCTGTGTAAGAACCTAAAGAAAAACAGCCATTTCCCATGGACGCACAGCTCTTGGATAGGTTAACGTCCAGATGATTCTGTGTTTGAGGGGAGAGAACTTGCTGTGAGCATCCATACAGCCAAATACTAAACAATACACCTTCCTCATTCGCACTCTTCAAACCCTACATATCCAGGCAAATTTTTGCAAAATTCTCCACTATGCCAGAAATTAAACTCTGATGCCATAAAACGCCTTTGCCATCTGTGAGTGAGTAAGTCATACTGAAGTTTACTTCCCCAATATGTGCCCGTTGGTTACTTTTGTACAGTAGCAATACACTCTGAAATTATGCCAGTTTATTTTAATTACTCCAGCTTATTATTCAGACCACTCTCTGAAGGAAGGCAATTAACTGCAGATACAAATGCAATATTGTAGTAGATGAACCATCTGTGATTAAAACAGTAAGAACAATATTAATCACGTTATGAGATATTACGATTTCTACATTCTTGGATCAAGAGGAGAGACAAAATTAAATTTATTTCTGTATAAATATGTCATCTTTATTCAGTAAGCAGATAGGAAATCTCTTATTTTTAAAATCATCATGAATTGAAATGCATTTTTTTTTCATAAAATGATAAGTTTTGTCTTGATACTGATCAGAAATTGTCTGGGGCACCTTTACTGGCAAGTATCAGAGCAACTTCATTGGAGCTACCTCAACATCTGTTCCTCTGTTGTATGTATCATTTTTTCCAAGAAAAGGGATGTATGTACATGGTTCTGAGGGATTTTTCTACACCTATTTAATAAAACAATGTGATCCACAGTTATTTATGAATTCATTCTGTTGAGAATGGAACAAATCCTGCCTTTGCAGAGAGAGAAGCAGTAGAGATGAAAACAAAGCCAAAACAAGCTTTTGAGTGTTCCCTGAATGCTTCAGATCTGTATATTCCAAGAATATTTATTGATGACTTAGTGGGCTGGAGACAATTCCTGGAAAAGAGGGAGGCAAAATTAAAATTTGAGATCTCACCATTTCATATGTCCAAATGTGCCAATTACGCATTAAAAATTTATAGCACAAATTATTACTTCTTATGAATCCAATTAATACTTGCCCCCTCAGGCAATAAAATATATCAGGTGTTATCCTTTCTTTCTTCAGACTGATAGGAAATCATGCCTAGATATCAAGGGGTCTTATTTTACTTCCTGATAAGTGTATCTTATATATAATGTGGTACAGAAATAAACATAAAATTAGATTAAAAAGTCTAAAAGCAAAAAAGAAAAATAATTTCTTTACGTTATTACACTTAAGCACTTCATCCACTTCAGGTCATGTTATTGACATGGCTAAGCTTAGAAGACTGTTTCAGGAGTCCTTTTAGAAAATATACTGATTTGTGTCTAATTATATAAAAAAAATAAATTACAGCATGGTACAATTTGGGAATATTGTTTTCAAGCGTATCTTGTATAATACACTGTTCTGCATCTTGGGAATCTAATGCAGCGTGGTAAATTTGGGTTGTGCATATATTTGTGTTAGTAACATGTAGAATAAAAAGCATATGCCCCA
The DNA here is from genome assembly GCA_013398055.1 of Ifrita kowaldi. Lineage (NCBI taxonomy): Eukaryota > Metazoa > Chordata > Aves > Passeriformes > Cinclosomatidae > Ifrita > Ifrita kowaldi. The sequence goes on from VZRS01014314.1 coordinate 310,949, forward strand.
ATCCTTTTTGTCAAATACTTGCCGAAGTTAATCAGACTGGAGGAACAATTTGAGACTAAAAACCTACATGTCAGAGTGTTTGAAGGGATGAATAAACCATCCAAACTAATTTAATATCTTAATCCCTAGACTGCTGTGAAGATCTCAGAGGCCTTTTTTTCCAAAGCCTTTACAGAATGAGGGAAGGGATGATAGGAGACTGCTTGGTGGTAGGAGCAGCGATGGGAATGCTTTTACTGCTGCTTTCTGTTGGTGTAAGATCACTGGTGCCATATTGTGCATTGTACCAGCACATGTGAGATCAGTGGTGTAGAATCAAGGAGAGGATTAAAAGAACTGTCAAACAGGATGTCCCACCTCGAGAGAATAATTATGGTATCTGGTATTTGAGACCATTATTGATGTTTTTTGTTTTATTACCATGAGTACATGGCCCTGACATCACAGGTAACGTCTATTTATCTTTGCTTTCCTTCTCTTTTTTTTTTTTGGTGGGAATTTTTTTGTTCATTTAGTGATGTTGAACGTAAAGTAACATTTTATTCCTTTGTTAATGCGCTCAGGTAATTAGGGGGTTACACTAGACTACTGTGATTTCCTGTAGTTTTATGTGGTTATGATTAACCTTAGCAAAATGAAAATTGTGCTTGCAGGTGAAACAACATCTAAAAGAAGCCACTGAAAAGGAGAGAGAAAGTAATTTAACTGACTAATTAAGAGCCCAATCTGTGTCTGATGGGACAATACTTACCTCAGAAGCACTTAGCCTTTCTGGGTTTGTCCACTAAAGAGTACATTATAACATATTCAGCATAGAATTATATACTCCAGGGAATTTATTCAGCTGAAGTACCCACATTTCTTATCTCTTCAAGGAACATGGCCCTCATTATACCCCTTGAGCATATAATTATCTTGGAACAGCTACACACCTTGGTGCATTTTATGATCTCCTTAAAATGTTATATTTACTCTTTTCTTCTAAAGCCCCAGGAAGACAAGAAGTTAGGAACAGAATGATTAAGGTATCTTGTTACAAACCTAGGGATTTGAGTTCCAGCCCACTAGAACTTATGTGAAGAGCTTCCTCCAGCTGACAATGTTTTAAATGAGAATTTGATCTCCTTTCTCAGAGAAATGGTTAACATTGAGTCTAACGGGTGATCTGACCTCTTGCACAGGGTCAACACACAAAAGAAATTGTCTTCCTTCTACCATAATAACCCAGAAAACTACTTGAGCTCCCAGGAGACTTTTAACCTGGTATTATTCAGAGCAAAAGTCATCAACAAATGTATTATCCAAATCTATCTGGTCCCATGCACGGCTGTTAAAAGAAAATGAAGGTGCTTTCTAATATATTGAGGGGAAGGGGGTTGATCAAGCACTCACAGGTTTTATTTGCCTTCATATATGAAAAAGAACTTGTGCTGTCCTCTATTTCCTTTTTTCCTGACAGAGCTGTACTTGCATTCCCCTATAAAAAGATGTTCTTCAGACATTCTTATCCAAAATTTTAATCTATATGTAGTATCCTTCACAGGCATATTTTTCTGCCTAACAACTCAGAAGATCCTATTTCCGTGGCTTAAATTAGTGTGTGCTTCAATTTTTTGCTGGGCAATGATGTGGAGTGCTCTGTCAGACATTGAACAAATAAAGTTATCACATGCCACAACACCAGGAAAAACATCCAGTAATTTCCATCATTCAGCTTTTCTCTATGGGTAAAACCATATGACCTTAAAACATAAGAACAGAAGAATTTGCTCAGACAAAAGACCCATCTGTGACCGGTACAAGTGAAACCAATGAAGAAATACAGTACTAGAGCAAACATTTCTCAGAATATTCTGCTGCTCCCCACGAACGTTCAGCTTAGCTGTATTTGAGATTCAATAGATTTCAGATCCACGAAGGTGGGTGTATTTAACAAAACAGACTTCTGCACAATGCTGCCAGTGGGACTTCTTCTTTGCACCCAACGCCAGTGGTGTTTTCTTTTTCTTTTCTCTTCTCAGTGCACAAACATCAAACTAGAACAAGAACACTATCACGAGATCTCAGGCAAGTCGTTATTTCCTGGCAAGGAGGGTAAAACTACTTTTGTTTTTGCTCTACATTTGGATTTTTTTTCTGGTTTGTGTTTTTTTCAAAGGTAATTTTCATTTCCTCCAGCTGTAAATCTATCATGACTTGCATTTAAATGAATACAGTTTTATTCTGTGCTCACTTGAGAAACTGGAAAACTTCAGCTATTCACAGCAGAGTTGAACAAATTCCACACTTGTACCACACTAACTACAGAGGTTTCATGGAGTTATTCCAGACTTACAACAGGTGGGCACAGAAAGAATGTGACTCAATCTCCCACAATTCTTTTCATGCCACTTGGAGTTACTAGCTGCTAAACAGAGGTATCTAATGCATATTTACTTTCTACTATTCATGTGCTACTCTTACCAGCACATTTACAGTCAGTCACAATAGGATTTTTGTTGTTAAACTGGTTGCCAGTTGTTATTTATGAAAGTGAAGTCATTCACGTGTAATGGTAGAACATTAAGTCATTCAGCTTTTGTTCAGTGCTTTTAATCTTTTTAAGCAACTCTCATTCTTGTTTTTCTCTTGCCTTCTGTAAATATTGGGTTTATGTTGTCTGCTGATTGCCAGTGAGTGACCAAGTGGCTGCATGGGGCTGGGCTGCTGCCTGGGATTAAACCACGACATGTCTTTTGCACTTTGCAATGAACTCCTTTTAATTGTTGCAAGATCTTGTACGCTTTTCTTTTATTTCTGTATCTTCCCATGTTTTGTAGCTATGTTGTTTCTGCAGTAAGAGGGAAAAATTAGTGGAGTTTCTGTGTGATTGACATGGAGGCTCTATGTCCATCAGATACTAGCAGGAACTATTAATTGTCATGATAACCCAATCGAGGTGATACATTACCTAAAGAGTTGTGCTGTACCTGTTGCACTCTGATGTGGGATTAAAAGCAAGCGCTGACAGCTCTATGATTTAACCTCTTTTTAAAAATGACATCAAGGGACTCATTTTGTATTTTCTTACAAATATTCTGGTTGTTTACTCAGTGTATCTCCAGCATCTAAAAGTAGTATTATCCCAGGGTCAGTCTCACGTGTATTACTTTGGTCTGTCATGTTCATGCCAAACTGTAGACCCAAGCCAGAATTTTTATTTCTGCTGATAGCTGTGGCTAAGGCCGGATATTTTCCTGAGTCAGAGCCTCACTGCCACATCCTTTTTAAGAATGTCCTCTTGATTTGCTTCTTATTGTCTTGTCACAATATATTTTTATTTCTATTTCCCTTTATCGTGTCTATATTGAGATTTTCTTTTGGGGAATTTCCATCTACCGAATATGTATGTGTAAATGTGCTTTCCCCCATCTCATTACCTGTATTTGGTCAAGGTGAAGCCTGTGTTGATCCCTGCTCATTTTTCTAACCTGTCTCTTTCCCACTGTATAATTTTCCCTTTCTCAATGGTGTTTGCAAAACATCTCAGTTCAGTTGGATCCACAGACTTTAATTAACGTCCTGTTTGTGTCTTCTTCAAGACCATTAATAATGCTGCTAAGTAAAAGCAGGCCTAACACCAGTGTCTCTCTTCCTGCTGAATAGAGTGTCTCATCTTAATGCCTGAGTATTTATTCTTACCTCCTGTTTATGATCCTTTAGTCTGTTCTCAGTCAACATGATTATCATTCCTTTCTGAGCCGTGGTATGAATGGTTGTGATTCAAATTTTAAATAATTCCTGGAAGAAAATAAAACAAAAGCTAATAAAAATATACATAAACATTGTTACTGCTTGTTTTATTGGAGGCTTGTGTAAGTCTTATGAAAGAAGTTTATTATCAGTTTTTCTAAGTAGTCTTCTGTATTGAGGTCCTGTCTCTAGAGCTGTTGCACTGGATTCGTGCCCTTGTAATGAAAGCAGTGGTGAAGCTGGTACAAATAAACAGAACTGCTCCTGGCAAATGTAAAGCAAACCTGAGTCAAGAGCCAAAAGCACAGCTGGTATTATTTGTTATAGCTCTACTGAAATTAATAATTTTAAGTCATTATTTTTTACATTGGGAAAATTAGCATTGGAATGACCCAGTATGGCATTTGGAAGATTTTTATTTGTGTATCTTTTCATCAGGACGAGGTGTGTTATTTGCATACATTTTCTTAATGTGTAGCTCAGCGAAAAACTGTGGGTCTAGTTGCAAATCATAGAATACCATGTTGGAAGGAGACCTTAAGGATCATTTGGTCCAACCTTTCTTGGCAAAAGCATGGTCTAGACAAGATGGCTCAGCACCCTGTGCAGGTGAATACTGAAAGTGTCCAGTGATAGGGAATCTACCACTTCCCTGGGGAGATTATTCCAATGGCTGACTGTTCTCATAGTGAAAAATGCTCCTCTTGTGTCTAATCAGAACCTTCCCAGGAATAACTTGTACCCTTTGCTCCTCACCTTTACTATGTGACTCCTTGTGAAATATTAGTCTACATCTTCCTTCTAGCCACCCTTTAAGCACTGGAGTATGGTGATATTGTCTTTCTTATGCTTTTTTTCTCAAGGCTGAGTAAATCCAGTTCTCTCATCCTTTTCTCACACGGCAGCTTCCCAGTCCCTTGGTCATCTTTGTGGCCCTTCCCTGGACGTTCTTCAGCCTGCCCAGCCTTACAAATGCATAAGGTCCTTCAGCTCATACTCTGAAGGTGGTCAGCCAAGACTAACATTCATGATTTTTTTTTCACCTTGTAAAGTGATGAGTTTATGTTTGACACCAACTGATGTTCGTATGTAAAATCTTCCTCATGAATATGCACATAATTAAAGTACATTTTTCTTATATTCCTGTATTTCTTTTCCAAGATTATTTAGATCGATAAGTAGTACAGGCAGTATAATAAGTAAGCTCACATGGGGAATAATATGAAACAGCCTTTTCCTTGCTGGTTTCCCTCAGTTTTGGGGAATCACATTTCAAAACATTGCTTCAGCCATTTCATGTTTATTGAAGCAGAACAAAATTTGGGTACCATTTCAGATTTGTTTACATCTGCAAGCACAACAGAGTCATTCTCAGTCCCTGGGGCACACCAATGGAGAAGATTAACAGGGTGGTTCTCCCCAAGAAAACCTGACATCAAAAGGCTAAAGCCTGGCTTTCCTGACTAAGGTCAAAGTGGAGGATGATTTAGAGACTTAGCAGAGCAGAGCACCTAAGTTAGTTCATATGAAATTACCTGTTTGACTCTAAACCCAGCTTATTAGTGCAGTGCTGTGCTTAGTCTGCTAAGCCCTGAGGGGTGCAGTGGTCCTGCACATGGATTTGAATGGACTCTTACCACACTCTTAGTCCCAGGATTAGAAAAGCAGAGCTTTCTTTTTATTTATACCATTTAGCAGCACAGCTCTACCAATAGTGCCCTCACAGCTGGGTAGGGTAAAGCAGCCTTTGTCCTGGGATGGAGGAGAACCTGCCAAGGGAGGAGGTGTGCTTTGCTGTGCCTGTCACAGCTGTGGGAATACGTCACTCCTTGGACAATGTAAACTGCAGGTCACTGTTTGGGCCAAGAGGACTCTCTGTTCCATTTTCCAAAAACACAGCCAGACACGGAGAGAACGTGGTTCTGACTGTCACCATTAATGCCTGAAGACATTTGTTTGTCCTGAATTTTTAATTTGTGCATTAATTAGAAGTGCAGGTCTGTGCTCAGAGCATAGCAAGGGTTGCTTTGAACCCATCAAGTTTTCCTTCAGAGCTTTGCAGCATCCCAGTCATACTGGGGGTGGGTTTCTTTTTCTCTTTTTTTCTTGTAATGTAGGATGAAAAATGATGAGGTAATTTGCCAGCCCTTATGCAACTGGCAGATGGGTTATATTAATATCATAAGAACATATTGTTCCCAATGCCTGCTTAAAAGAAGAAATGCTATATCAGGCCTAGATTCAGCAAAGTTCCAAGGAACGTGCCTGTATTTATCCCTCCTTAGCAAAGTAATATAATGTGTTACGTACGGATCTGATTTAATTGAAATAGACATTTCAACTGGTTTACCTCTGGGCTGAGGCATTAGCAACACATGACAAAGTTGATATTCTTATGCCAGTATTTTGGTTCTGATTGTTTAACAACATTCTCTGACCCAGCATGACCAAGTGTTACACACAGCTTTCCTAGAGTAACTACAACAACACTGTGTTGATATTTGAGTGCATGAAAAATTGTAAATAAGAGCCAGGACTTGTCAGGATGTGGAAGACAATTTCAGTTGCTGAGCTGCGATCTAAAGTATGTCTGTAAGGAATCCAGTAAGGCCGAATATATCATACATTGAGACCCCAACTCACTGTGAACATTATCTTGATTCTGTTGATTATACATAGTCACTGTATAGATGCCATTTATGCCATACTGACCCTCCACACTTCACATTAAGGAGAGGGTTGTAAGTAGAGAAATCCTAAATTCAGAATAGACATTTTGGGATGCAGTTAATGAGCAGTCTGACAAATCAGTAGCTTTTGCATAACTACTGTACCATATAGGCACCTCTGGAATTTTCTGCAGGTATAGTTACATTCATATATGTGTACTAATAATTCTGAGATACCTGTAACATGCTTTGACAGTATGTTAGTGGACAGTAACAGTAGATAGTATGTTAGCAGAAGTGTCATGTCATGATAGATGATAGTGGATAGTCTGTTACTGCAGACCTTCACTTTTACTGTTCAGAGGGACTCAGAATTCTGCAGATGACGAAAATGTTTCTTATTCTCTTGACAGGGATCTGAAGAATATTTCTCCTTCTCTTCAAGCACCTTGCTCCAAACAGAGCAAGAAAGATTTCTTCTTTCATCTAAAAACCACAGTGCCAACAGGGAAAGTACAAAAGGGAATATTCCTGATTAGACTGTATCTTCCTTAGCTCTCCTTCCACTTGTGCAGCAGCAACAACACTTCTAAGCTTTGAAGAAGCTGCATTAAAATTAAAGGCATTTCATTTAAAAACCTGTTCCATTTCAACAGCTCTGGTCAAGACACAGATAATAAGGAACTGGGGGAAGGGAAGAGCCTTTTTTATTTCCTGAAAATGTCTTGGGCAGAAAGCATTACTTGCATTGGAAGATGACAATTCAACAACAACAACAAAAAAATAACACAAACATAAGCACAGAGTTTTTCTCTCACTTTCTATGTTTTATCCTGAAGAGAAGAATTTAACAGTGATAACAGGCCATTTCCAGGGGATTAACAACCTGTACCTTTAGCCAATCTGTCTGTTCACACAGTCTCTCTCTGCATTCTGTCCAGCTCTGTAATTCTGGCTTTCAAATTGGATTGAAGCAAGTTAAAAAGAAAACAGCTATTAGTCTGATTCTTCAAATTGATCTGTGTGGGACATGTTATTAATATTTTTTATTATTATTTATGCATGGTGTTAGAGCATGGAAAGACTTTGGCTAGATTATCTCATGCACATGTATTGACATATAACCAGAAAGACAGTACTTGAAAACTTTAGGGTCGAATCAAAGACCTGTTGTGGTTACCTCATAACCACGGGGCTCAAATACACGATGAAGTGCTGATTTTAGAAAATTTAGGATTCTTTTCCTCCAAACAAAACTGTTTCAGCTGAAACAGAAAGGTAGGGAGCTGCATGCTGTGATTTCATTGCTCCTGCCTTTAGGAAACAGCTAACCTTTCAGAGGCTGGAACTGTGGAGAATATATTCATCAGGGAGGGGAAGAACGCTGATGGATTTACTAGTATCTCCTCTCTATTTTATTACCAAAACAAACAGCTGTCTTTTTGATATACAATTCCATAGGCTGGCTCATAGAACATGTAAGGTGAAACACTGTCAGGACTGAAATATAATCACTTTTGACTTTAGCAAGGCCAAGATTTTGATCCAGCATGTGTTTCAGCTTTTATATTCAAAGGGTGTGTCCTCCCTTCATATGGTTTTGTTGTTTAAATAAATCATGGCCCCCAGTACCTTTTGAACTTATGATGAATTTCAACCAAATAGATCAGGCAGACAGGTCTTCTAAAATTTCCCAGAAGCTGTCACCTGACTAGAGGACAAACCTTTAAATACTGCTCCTAATTGCAGAAAGCCAGTTCTGTCCTTTATGTGTTTCGAAAAAGCCAGTAACCAAGTACATATTGGACACTGTGTACCACTACAGACAGACTTGCCTGTGTCCTTCTGTTGACACGTGTAACACTTCCATAGTTTATAATGGATTTTTCAAACCAGGCAAAGTCTGTGGGGAAGAGAACAACTTACAGCTAACAATAAAAAAAATAAAATAAATACGTGTAGATCCACAATTCCTAATGGACCTCACCTTGGCCGCTTAATAGAATACAGAGCCCTAATCAATGACATCTATAAATATGTGGGAGCAGCCTCTGCTAAGGGATATTTCTGTCAGCCCCCAGCACAGGAAGTGGGAAGGCACCAAAAGTAGGCAAGAGTAGATGCTGAGGAGGGAATGTTCTGAGACATGACCCTCGTATGCCTTATACCTGTGGAGAGACAGTGACATTCACATAGGAACCAGGTCTGCGGTCCAGTCCTTGTACTGACACACTTGCATACACTCTGCCAAAGAAATACGGGTAGAGAGAGCGGCAGTGGTTGCACTGGAGGGCTGGGTCGTGCAGCTGCCAGGAGTGTATTAGGTTCAAGCTGAAATTCTTCTTCTGCAGGAGGAATCGTTAGTACATACATATTCATGTTTTCACTCTCCCAGATTAACTCTTAGAACAACTTGTGAGGTACAGGTTATTGCAGGTGCCTTGGCAGTAGCTGATGGTGAAGTTTGTGTCTTTTTAGAGGGGAACCAAGGATCTGTCACCTCTGGGTGACCCTTTAAGTACATGCATGAAAAAGATGGACATGCCCCTCTGAAATACTTTGTATACTGGTGTCCAGACTACTAAAAAATGCGGGAAGGGTGTGCTAGGCTGACTAGATGATGAAAGAAGTGCCTCTCACTGAAAAACACATTGGGCTCCTACACCACCAAGTTTTACACAGTTGGCCGTAGCATCTTTACTAGTACTTACTACTCTAAAAATTCAGGATCTGTGAGTTCTATGGGCTTGAGGGCTATGACAGTGAGATTTAGGCACACACTTCCTCTGGTAAATCTAATCTATGGCCTTCCTTCCAGGTTGTTGATTGCTAGAGTGGAGCAAATCCTTGTACAGCTTAAATCACTATTCACTTTCTTGGCTGTGGTGGGATGCTAAATACTCACACATACTGTGGAAAGATTAACACTTGTTCAGATGTAAGGTGGCAAAAGAGCTGTTGGTTCTCAAAGATTCTGTAGCAGCTGCCACGAATCTGGAAAAGCTCCTCCAGGTAAAAGCACAACCCAATCTACTGCCTTATTTCTGGGCTTCCTCAGTCAGCAGGGACTAATTAAGATAACTGGGCTATAAAATGGCAGTGAAAAGCATTTCCTGGCTCTTCTGGGTAGCTGATTTGCTGGGGTGGATTTTGATGCATTATGAGCGGTGAGAGAAATGGAGCATGTTAATGCTACTGGCCGGGGAGAAGGGGAAGTTGTGGAATTCAGTGCTCTGCTAGAAACTCGCCCTCTTAATGAGGTGATCATAAAATGCCAATTCCCCAAAGCTAGCACATATTTTTGTATAGTATCTTTATTTTTATAGGGCATAGGGATAGCTATTTTTCCACTTTCTCTGACAGCAGGCTGACCAAATACTACTCAAAGGAGTACTGTGGCTGCACTAGGCTTTCCTCTTTCCTTTGGCTGTACAGTTCTCAATTAGCTTTTAAGTTGCATTATAGATCTGCTAACAGTTGTGCAGTTAAATCATTAATTACCTTCTCAGTCAGTTGGGAACTCAATTTCACTTTGGTTTGCAGTTTGTGCTCCACAGTAGATTACTTAGCAAATCCATAAACATCTTCAGACAGTATAATTTAAAGAAGTTAATGATGAGGAAGTTTAGACAATTTTATCACAAAATAATTCTTAGTTAGGCATGTGAAATAATGTTTATGAGGAAGAGGGTTTTAGCAATGCAAATATCAGCCATGTAAGCAAATGGAATGAAAAATCATGTGAGGTTGTGGGTTTTTCTTCACCCATGAGTAAGAAAATTATTATTGTTGTTGCTAATATTCTTATGCCTGTCTAAAAGACTAAGAGAGAAATAAGAATTCAGAGAATAACTAGATTGGGGGTCAAAACATCTGAGATTGCTTCTAGCTCTCTGTTTCTGACCTGTGTTCCAAGCAAGTCTCTGGGCTTCTGAGTTGTGGCTTATTTTTCACCCTTTATCTATTTAAATTAGAAAATCTTCAGCACAATCTGTTGTCAATATATTTACACCTACTCCAGTACAGCCCTAATTTCAATTTGCATGCTAAAGAAATACTCTATTGCTACTAATAGATTCACATTCAAATGCAGCAAAGCTTCTAGGTGTATTGTGGGTTTTGCCTTGGGATGGAGACAAAGGTTTCTACAGCAAGCTTTTCAGAGTCTGTTGGTTTTGTAATTACTCTAGTGTGTTTCAAGGCTGCCTTAGTCCAAACATTATTTGCTTTGGAGTTTGGCGGCCTGGACTTGTTTCTCCAGACAGAAAAGCAAAGCTATCTGGAGAGACTGTTATCACCCTGTCTAAACTAAGAATAACAGCAGAGAAAAGCAGAGATATTTTTACAGTGCTTGATGGTCATTTTTCAGGGAGCAGGAGTTACAAGAGGGAAATCTGGGGTCTGGTATTAAAAGATGTGTTCTCGCATAAGAAGAAACACCCTTCAGGTAACTATTTTCTGAGAACTTATAAGGCACTGCTACTAGAGGTGTAAAGTGTTTAAAATTAAAGTTGTCACTTTGCCATGTGTTTTCAGATTGGGGCAGTCTTACCTTTCCTTCCCAAACAGACTGAAAAGCAAATTGAACATGCCTCCGACCTATTTTGCTGTGGTAGTCACAGAAATGTAGTTACGGAACAATTGTTTTTCTCATAAGTTATGAAACTGGAGAGGAGATCAGAGTTGAGAAACTGGTGTGTAAAAATGTAAGGTGAATTCCAGTGAATGGAAGTGCTCTCCCTCATCCAGGAGAGGATAAATGAGACTGCTGCAGACTCTGCCCCCCTAATTCAAAAGTAGAAAGAAGGACCTGAGCTGGAAATAGTAAGAAGAAGAAGAGAAGGACAGGCTGAGCTGTACTGAATGGCTCTAGACAAGGTGACAGGGTTTCTGACCATCTCCTTTTATGGATCTGAGATTTATTCAGATGAAGGCTGAACAGTTAACAACATAGATCTTCAAATAAAACAGTATGGTGTATAAAATTGAATGAAAACACAGAAGCTTAACAGAGGACTTTGCTTCCTCTAATGTGATGCTATTTTGCATTTGGCTCCCCACTGTTCCCTGGGAAGGCCAGCATGCAAAATGTTCTTTATATTCCTTTATTAATAATTTGCCTCCATTATGTCAAGCTGTCTTGTTCCTCTTGTGCAGTAAGAGGGTAAAAGAGCTCTATTTTGTAATTATAATAATTTAACTAACATGATAAGAAGGAAATGTTTTGTTAGCAGCACAGAATTTTCTCAGTCTTCCGCAGTACAATTTTAGCCATGACTAGACAGTTGACTGATGTATTAACAATTGAGGTGGGTTGACTGTGGCTGGACACCAGGTGCCACCAAAGCTGCTTTATCGCTGCTCTCCTCAGCCGGACAGGGGAGAGGAAATGTAACAAGTTTTGTGAGCGGAGATAAAAGTAGGGAGAGATCCACCAGTTACCACAAAACAGACCTGACTCGAGGAAAATTAATAGAATTTATTGCTAATCAAATCAGAGTAGGATAATGAGGAAAACATCAAATCTTAAAATACCTTTCCCCTGTTCCTGCCTTCTTCCTGGGCACAACGTCACTTTATTTTCTCTCCCTCTCCCCCAGCAGGATGGGGGGGAGGGGCTGCAGCCAGTTTGTCACACGCTGTCTGTGGTACTCATTCCTCCTCAGGGGCAGGGCTCTCACACTTCCCCTCCTCCGGCGTGGGTCACCCCTCCTGCTACCAAAACTTTGCCATGCTAACGCAGTACAAAAATGAGCTAATAGACGCGATTGAAGAGAGCAGCAATACATTTTAGAGAAACACCAAGAAAATGCACATTATTTCACGCAATTTTTAAAATTCTTTTTTTAAATTTATAAAAGCTGACATTTCAGTTCAGAATAGTAGTAACAAAACTGAAAAGCTGAAATGCTTTATTAATATTTTGAGGTTTAATGTTTTATTATCTGTAAATGTTACTTGACAAAAATCGTGTCAGTACCAGTGTTTTGATGACATCAGCAATCTATGGGATGTTATCTGATTTGTTTTCTCTCCTATTTGCAGCTACTTTTTTCCTTTGGCCTGCTTTTAGGAAAGTTGGTGTGGATTTTAAATATATGCAAAAATGTTTCTATTCTGTCTGGCCAACCAACTCCAGGAGCATCATCACCTCTTTTCCTAAAGGCTGAGGGGAGTAGATGGATGCCAAATTGCAGCCAAAACGCAGACGTGGTAGGCACCCCTCTGACTACACTAATGGCTGCACTTCTTGCACACTCCTGAGGATCTGCTGTGAATCCTGTCTTCCACCAAAAAGTCATGTTAAATCTGTATTATCTGTCATGTTTTTTACCACAGCTTTTGTCATTTCAGTGTCTTGTGCTCAGCCTTGTGACGTACGATGTGGTGCCACGCTGGCAGAGTGGGCCTGCATTATACTTGTGAGATGCATGGATTTGTGACCTGTACGGACTCTTGATGTGTGAGGATGGGCTCACCATGGGCGTGTTTCAGCTTGCTCAGAAAAGAGAGGGAAGCACACCCTTTGCACTTAAAAAAAATTCAAAGAAAGGGAATTGCACACAGCTTCCTGAAATCTTTATAGAAGGCTTGTCTTAGCACAATAGACGGTACAAAGGCAGCTTTATGTTCCATATTCCATGGCAAATTTATTCAAGATACATTAAAGATACTGGCTTTGCCTGCCTTTTGCATTTTTACTTTTTTTTCTCCTGGAGATGGGTTAGAGAAATTTAGTATTAAAAGAAAAGCCCAAGAAGGTAAATTCACTCCATACTACATCTCTTAAACAAACAAGTCATTCTTTCCCAAGGAGGATTTTCTGTCTGAATTGTTTCTTCTTGTTGATGAAGACTATCTGTAGAATTTGGCTCTCCTACAAGTACAACCATGAATAATGCATGGTGACTAGGAAAGAATGGACAGCAAATAACAACAGGAAACAAATACCACACTTTGCAGAACAAATTTCCAGGTGCACAATAATTCCTTCTAAAATCTGTGAACCTCATGGGATTCTCATATATTTTCGTGAACACCTGCAAGCAATAAATATCCTGATGCCGCATATTGCAGCCGAATTTGCTGCCTTCATTTGTGTGTGGGAGAAATCATATTCGTATATCTCATCTATCTCCTGTGTCAAGCTGCTCTGCTCTGCTTCACCGTGCTGCAGTTCAGTGTAAATAGTGGGAGAGTTTGCAGCTACCTCACACACTGAATAGCTTCTTGTGGGGATCCTGTTTGTAGGCAGGTAAAGAATTGCTGCAGGACCTCATTGGGTTCGCAGGGACTACCTGACATATCGTTGATGAGGGCCTGCTAAGGGACTGGTCCTTTCTTCTGCTAAGGGACTGGTCCTTTCTTCTGTCTCCCATTCAGGCATCCCACATCCAGCTGGTGGAAGAAAGGGTGATACTGGTGAGGCTTTTCTTGTGTTTACCCTGCAGTGAGGATTTATTCCACCAGCTACTGTAATTTCTCACTCTCTGACAATTCTACAGAGTCTTATATTGAGGTAACATTGATAAGGCTTTGACAGCAGTGGCTCTAGGAGATAAGACTCACCAGCAGATAAAAGAGGATATTGGTGCATCTGTGGGCAGAACTCCAGCATTGACAAAATGTGTGGGACACCATACAGGCCGTCACTATGAAAAACTGAAGTAATTTGTGATACATAGTTTTAGTTAATGCATTTGCAACAAGTACTGTGATTTTCTTTTTTCGGTTGAAAATAGCCTTGAATTAAAAAATTAATAATAAAATTAATAATAATAAAAATGGAGTAACTCAAAACTTGGGCTTCCAGGATGGCTGATGTTGGCAACTGAGGGAAGAGAGTCAGGATCATCAGATCAGCACGTAATTCACCTCAAACAATGGCATTTGACTGATAGGAAATCACTTCTGTTAGTGTTTCCTCATTTTGAACTTCTTTAATTGTGTATTCAATTGAGACAATGAGAATACAACCCTTTACCTGACTCGGGTGCAACAATAGCAATGAAATATGAGTAATGCTCATTGCTTTTTATTTAAAGAACACTGAAATAAAGTCAAGAGAACCTCAAAGGCACTGGTAATGTGTACCAGCAAGCAATGGATCCATTCCCCATGGACAGACAATCATATGAATACCAGGAGATTTCCACCTCTCTGCGGACTAGTCTAAGAACTAGAAACATTTTTAAAAAGACCTTTCTGATTTGTACCTTTCAGTGTCCATGTTTGACAGAATTTGGCCACAGCAGTGGCCAAACAGACTATTTCACAGTCTTGAGGAACAGGACATTATATGTTTATAATTTTTTCTCTATTCTTCTTATCCTGCCTGTTCCTTCCAGAAAAAAAAAAAAAGAAAGCTGTTTCGTTCAGTCCTGCTGGAATTGTCATTCCCCTCACCCCAAGACAGATCAATGCTTCAACTGTCAGTGTAAGAAACATTTCCCAAAAGAATTTCTGGGCTTGATAATTTAACTTTGTGCCAATGGGTGTTTTTATGGGAAAGTGAGTGGGTCAAAGTGGCCCTTGCGACAGATCCATATATAACATGTTGTTTGGGTTTTTTTTGCAATAAGCTCTTCAATAAAGAATGTGTGTACCTTGACAGTGCAGAGACTTTGTAAATGGAAAACGTGGAGTTCATTAATTAGGCTTCAAACAACTAGAAGTTGAGAGAGCCTGTGGCTGTATGCTTTAGAACTAAAGCTTGTTGCTAAAATAAGTTGTATATTCTGCATATTTTACAGCTAAAAAAGTACTGTGCAAATGATATAAGACTAAGGAAGAGAAAACAACTTTATCTTGCTTTGCAATACTATTCCTTGGCCTGATTTCCCAGACTGAGGTAGAAGTTACGTATTACTGCAAGAAAAGAAAACACACCCAGACGTGAGATAAGAAAAGTCTTCTAGAATTTGAGCTGTTATTCTGTGATCGTGCCTAGCTTTCCACCTATCCACCTTTTTTGAAACCTAGTTTTATTGTTTCATGTAAAAAAGCTTACCTGTACAGACCGATCTCAAATCTGAGCCATGGGGATGGAGAGAAGAGGCTTTTATCTGTTGTCTGTTCTCTGTGGCCATCAATCACAGAAAAAACTGGCCATGAAGACCTACTCTTTGGAGATCTTATTACAGCCTTTCAATATATAAAGGAGGCTTATAAGAAAGAGGGAGAAAGACTTTTCACCAGGGTCTGCAGTGACAGGACAAGCAGAAAAGGTTTCAAAATCAAGGTGGGTAGACTTAGATTGGATATAAGGAAGAAATTCTTCACTATGTGGGTAGTAAGGTACTGCAGCAGGCTACCCAGAGAGGTCGTGGAGACCCCATCATTGGAATTGTTCAAGGCCAGGTTGGATGGGGCTGTGAACAGCCTGTACTTGTGAAAGATATCCCTGCCCATTGCAGAGGAGTTGAACTAGCTGATCTTTAAACACCTTTTCCAACCCAAATCATTCTGTGATTCCATGATTCACCTGCTGTGTGGGGCACCTAGGTGCGATATTGAGGGAAAACAGCCTTGTGAATAAAGGAGCAACAACCTCCTGAGGCAGAGATAAGAGGGGAAGGTGGCAACTTGTTCTTTGGACTTTGAAGTTACTCAGTGATATACTGTCCCTTAGTCCTATCGATTCTGTAGTTGGTGTCTGCTCCTGTCTTAGGGGGCTTGTAGTTAAGAGACAAGGAGTAGTATCTGGAATAAAAAAAAGTTGAGGTGGAGAAGGGAAGATGCCTGGAAATGCACGCTGACTAATAAATACTGTCTAAGTCAGCAAGCATACTTTGTGATGCCAAGCAGTAATGCCAAGGATTTCGAAACATCATTTTGCATTCTGATTTGGGCAGATAAGACAGCAGTTGTGCAGGTGAGATGGATTTCCCACAAATGGGAAAAAAGTGTTGCCACTAACAGAGAGGGCAGCAGGGCAAAAGAACATGAGGATAAAAAATTATCTTCACAGAGAGGATAACCAGAGTTCAGGAACACCATTCTGGTGCTAGACTTCTGATTACATAAGTTGCAGTAGACCTAGTCTTAGCTTCAATACATGAAACCCGCTCAAAATTGTTCCTGGGAAGGATGGAGTACCCTGTCTACCTTCTAGATGAGTGCCTGCTTCAGCCCCATGACACTGAGGTGCAACAAAAACTGGAAGGAGGGCGGGTGCCTAGTTGGCAAGGCCAGGAAAGATCGGATTTTCCCTTATGAGTGAAACAGGATGACAAAACCCTAATGATCTACAGGAGCAGCCCTGGGACCTAAGCTAAGCTGGTGGATGCCCAGGGCAAGGTGCTTCTGGTTCATTCAGAATCATGTCAAGCTCCTAAGGATGGTGGTGCTGCACGAGTGAGACCAAAGAGAAAGCTAAGGCCGACAAGAATGCCGTGGCATGGAGAGGGATGGAGGGACAGTCAACACAGAAAAGGAACAAACCTGCGTTTTTTTCTTTTTACAGAAAAGATTAATATATCAGGCTTCTAAAATAATACATTTAATTTGTCCACATCAACTTTATTTTGGTCAGCAGCAAGGCTCATGGCAGAGCATTAACACAACACTGTGTACCCATGCCTGCTGACTGCTGCCCTGGAAATGCACTGAGCTGCTTGCAGGCTAGTGAAACAAATTCAAAAACAAAAAAATAGACTAAGGGTCATGACTGGTCCATAATTCATGAATGCTTTCCCTCAAAGTATATATTCTTCTAATGAGCCTCCTTTAAATGCAGTGGTTGTAATTTTTGGTATTTTCCTTTTGAGAAAGCAATAAAATATAAGTGATGACATAAAAAAAAATCCTTATTTCAGTTGCAGTGCACAGTGTTTCTGACTACAAGTTAATGGTTTACATATTAATTCTCTCATCTCTCTGATGGGCAGAAAATTGCTTTAATATAAATGCAGTTAAATTTGTCATTTCGTATCTACATAACTTAGGTTTAAAAATTTATTACAAGCAGTATCAAATTGTTTCATAGCAATTTAGCAGATTTTGTGGAAGAAAAATGTGTCAAGTTGGAGGTTGAGGTAAAATTTTTCTCACATTATAATTTATGTACTTTTTATGTTTATTGTCTAATCAATTATTTTAAAGGAGACTGAAGGAATGTAATAAAAGTGATTCTTGGAAAAGTTAAGCTGGGCTTCTGCGAGTGCAGACAGATTTTATTCTTATCACTGAAATAAAAAGATTAAAAATTCACTTTTCTCAGGTGAAAGTAAAAATGACAACAATCTTGGATCAAAAATTCTCCTCCTGTTCCAGCATGAGAGAGATTAAGGGAAATAATTTATCTGTTTTATCAGCTGAGATTTCCATTTGAAAACCATACTTCTGTTTCACAAATTCTGCCAGCAGCTTACTCAGCTAAATAATAAAGCATGGTCTTATGCTGGGGAATTATATTATCAACTTGACTGAGGTTGCTCAGAGCCATTCCAGTAAAGGGACAAAGTCTGATACTAAAGTTAAGTAGTTCTTTGAGTTCATGTCTCTCCAGCAGTAGTTGATGCTGAAAGGCTTTTGTAACTTAACTCATCTGTTCAGCATCATCAATGCTGTCCAAAGGGACTGTAGGTGTGCTTTGTCTTGAGCAGTGCTTCAAGGACATTTCTGATTTGGGACTTGAATTCTCTTATGTCATCTGGAATTAATCCCATCCAATAATTAATTAACTGTTGTTGTTGTTGTTGTTATTATTATCTATTTTGCATCAAAAGCCATCCCTAGGCAACGCACTGTAAAGGATGATAGTTTAATCCCAAGTCTGAGAAAAGGCTATTGCAGTAATTTCCTATACTGGGAAAACGATCTGTAGCAGGAAAATGTGACTTTCTCTTTTTCTTCTCCCCACCCTCTTTTTAGAAATTGTTCATGGATTTTTTCTCCAGCTCTGTTCTCTGTAACATCCACTATAACTGAGTGTACCAGCTACATTGATTTGTGTTCTGCCCGTGTGATTCATGGCATGCCAATGTGGTCATTATAATTGAGTTCCAGAATGAAGATAAGCAAGAAAAAGATAAAGCGATAACCTCCAAAAAGCAAGAGATTAATGAGGGGCTTTAGTCCTGGAGAAGGCAGTGAGTGCATGTGCTTGGGAAGGTTAGGTCTTGCCAGAAGGGGAAGAAGGTAAATGTCTTTAACTATTACATGTCAAAAATCCCAAAAAGTGT
Organism: Ifrita kowaldi; assembly: GCA_013398055.1. Lineage (NCBI taxonomy): Eukaryota > Metazoa > Chordata > Aves > Passeriformes > Cinclosomatidae > Ifrita > Ifrita kowaldi. Next base: position 329,535 of record VZRS01014314.1, read on the forward strand.
ACAACTCTACACTTTAGGTAAGATCTGGGAAAAAAAGTTAAATTTCTTCCCTTTCTATTCCCTTCTGGCCCACTTTCCATTTTAAAACCTCACCTCCATTACTTTTCTTTTTGACTCCTTTCCTTTCTGCTGCAGGGTATCAGCTAATCATCAGAACACAGTGAAGAGATATAACAGAATTTTAAAAAGTGAAGACTTGATTTCTAAATGCCTGTATCTGTTTCATAAAATACACTCATCGACATGCTAGGTTTATCTTCCTTTAACATTGATGAGGTACCCAGATTTAACTCATATCTGTAGGAGAACATAACTTTCAGGGAAAAAATCCAATCTGATCTTAAATATACTACTGATTTCTCTGCGTTTTTCTCTATAAGGTTCATTTTCCAGTGAACTCATTCTTCAATTTTTCAATATCCTTCTTGAATTTCAACTTCAGGTTTTTCATAGGCAGTTGCAGCACAGTATGGATACCCTGTCCTTTCTCAGCTCATGTTCTGTGCCTTTCTTCAGACTTTGCCTTACTTTTTGGCCATGGCACTTCATTGATACATCATGTTTATTTCAGTGCCACAAAAAATCGCAAAGAAAATCTGTTCATTGCCATTAATTATTTCAACTTTTGTTAATTCTTTATTGAGTCTTGTACCAGTGTTCTAGTAATTTGCCCAGGATCAATGTGAACCTGAAAGACCTGTAATTATGCAAATAACTCCATTTACATTTTTTAAATAGTAGCATCCTACCTTTTTTTCTAGGTTACAGGAGCTTTCTGAGAAAGAAGTAAAAAACCCTGAAACACAAACAAACAAACAAACAAAACCAAAACAACAACAACAAAAAAGGCTACAAAGTATGAATGTTTCACATGCTCTCAGGATTTTTTCTCTAACTTTTGAAAGAGAAATGTTAATATTTTTCTTATATCAAATGCAGAGTGTATGTCCAGTATTCCTATCTTTCCCTTTTTGGTTTCTGGTTCTTCTTGTCCATTTCCTGCTTCTTTTCCTTCCTCTTTTACTGAAATGTTTCCCAATTTACTGTAGAGGATGGGCTGTAAAGAGAATAAGCAAGAAATACCAAAGCCCATAATATGTGTATTAAAAAATCTCCGATACGTATTCTTTTTTGATTATAAAGATCTTGACAGTTCTTCTTTCAACTTCCATTAATTAAAATCTGGAAAGTAGTTGACATTCACAATGTGAACATAAACTCTTTAAATTAAAAATTGACATTAAAATGTCAAGATTTTTCTTTTTTTTAATACAGACGCAGAGAACTAGACCTTTCTCCAAACGAAAACCATTTTTGTCTGCCTTGGATGAAGAAAAGCATAGCTAGTTTAGTTGGTGAACAGGAGAATTTAGCTCAGCAGCCTGGAAGGAATGGAAGGAATGCTCTTTCCCTCATCTAATGCCAAATGTACTCTGGATAACGATATTTGCCTGGCAGAAGAGACTGAGAACATCTGCTACCTCAGCACCCCTAGTCCTCACATTCCTGGGACTAGCAAGTGTGGATACTGGTTTGATGCATGCATCAGAAAGGGGAAGCATCCAGCAAAATATTTTGAAAGCAGGAAACCTCTTGCCCACAAAATAAAATATAAATATTTCAGGACAAAAAAAAAAAACAAAACCCACTCAGATTTCATCAAAGAGACACAGAGGCTTATTTGTTATACTTATTCACTAATAAAGTGAGACAATTCATAAGGTTGAGTGAGTTTTTAACTGTTGTGGAAATATATTAGCTGGCAACCAGCAGTAATGCAAAGTGTATATGGGTACAGCCTGTTTCAGAGTTTGCTAAATGCTTTGTTTTTTATGCCATCTGTGTGCTGCTATCTTTATCTAGCTGCGGATTTTGTTTATACATCTATATTTAGTACTCTAAAAAGAAGGGGGAAAGAAAAGATAATGATTTTGTTTTCTTTTTCAAATGAACCTAGGACAAGATCCAAAGCCTACCAGAGTAGAAAACTTGGGCTGGGACCAACCTTAGGGTGAGGTATTTGTGTAATCACCTGATATTCCTCAAATGGTAATATGGATAAAACAGTCCTAAGATCCTCCCAAGAATTTCTTTCAAAGGATGGATTCAGATTCTAGGTGTCCTCAGCATCTGCTGGAGGTTGGCAGATCCAACAAGAGGCCTGTGGGAACTGTGCCCAGGAGTAGTGAGGGCTGCAGACAAGGAGTAGCTATTTTAGGTTGATTGATTCAGATACTGTGCAAGTAAGGTGTGATAAATGGATGGAGATGAGGAGAGTACAGGGTTGAAAGATCCTCAGGCAAGGATGGAGATGGGGCTTGAAGCTGGAAAGAGTTGGATACAGACGACTGGAAGGGTGAGGAAGCATGCACCCTGGCTACCAAAATCTCTCTTTGTAGCTTAGTTATGGGTATATCTTGACTAAAACTCAGGAAGCTCTGATCTCGTAATGTAAATGAGAAAGCAATGACACCTGTCATCTCCTTTCCATGGGAAAGGAGCTATCACTCATTTTCAATTAATCATTTTGTAGCAAAGGAAAACCAAAATATTCCTGTGCTTTTCTGACCCAGACATAATACTCTGAGCTATTTTCTGGATAGGCAAAGCCTTTATGTAACTCAGTGATGGACTGTGGGCGTGGGAAGACCTGAGCTCCGAGTTCCTCTGCAAACTCTCTGCTGACATGGGATAAATAGTTTCACTTCTCTGTGCCTAATTTGTTAGATAGCATTTGGTAGAGGGAAGAGAAAGGCACGATAAGACTTTGAAAGATGCATAGGTTGAACCAACATGGTTCTTGAATATGCCCCTGTAATTCTAGAAAAGTTAATGTACTACTTTATGTTTACCAAGTGAATTCTTGTCCCCTTGGAATTTAAGATTTTCTTTATGTCCTTTAAATCTATGTTTTAGTGGACATGCATTTCTTCTGCTAATTAATTAAAACAATTTTGGCTTGAACCAGACAGGAATAACATTCAACTGGAAATAAGAAGAAGAGTTGATGAGACAAGATTTGTACAGTAAGCCACAGTCACTTGATCAGTGGTAAGCATTTGTTTCCATTGTGTGGGTAACTTGAATGCTTGACAGCACATCTGAGCAGTTCAGTTAATTTAGGCTTAAGTTAAATGAAATCTGATCTGTGCTGGAATTTTCTGAGGATTTCATCAGCAATTCTTTCTTGCAGTCTGTGGTTTTCACCAGTTTTTCACTCTTACGTTTGTACCTGGGGGAATATCTCCCAGAAGACCTGGTTTCTTTTTCTCAAAGTATTCTGTGGCTTTTTCTAGCAGCACTGTGAACTACAGGAGAATTTGTTGGTCCTCAATAGAAAGATAACACAGAATGTTAAACAAATGGATTTTTAAAGAGTTTATGCTCCTGATTCCTTGGAAGTTTCTCTATGAGTGTGCTGGTACTAGTAATGATGTATCATTATGATGAGAGCCTGGTCTACCTGTGCTGCCAGAACATATCCCTTTAGAGATATTAGATTGCTCAGTTTTAACTCTGCTGATCTTACTGCCTGATAGTGGATCATAAAAGACCCTGGAGTCATGGTGACAGTTGGAATAAGAATAAATAATGTGACCATATGGTGCTTTTCTATGTTATAGGATGCAATTGTGTAACTTGGCATGGCTCACTTTGTGAACCAAGAATGCTGGAGACAGATATATCACTGGGAGATAGCAAATTCCACATATCCGACACAAGACTGAAGCTCACATCTCTGCTAGAACTGTTTTGATCTTATCTACAAACTTATCCCCATGCCATACCACAGAGCTGTCAGTTATCAGTGCCTATCTGCAGAACAGCTGGAAATTTGGATTTCAGGCCATCACAAAGTAGAATTTTGCCCCTGCTGAGCAGATTGACAGGTAACTTATTTGGTTCTTTATGCACAGATTGTGCCTGTGACCTCCAGCAGCATGGACAGCTGCCTATCTTTTAAAATTACCAGCCTCTCCAGTCTATTTTGTGTGCCTCTGTGTAAAATAGGATTAGATGAATAGGAAATGCAATGTATTATTTTGAAGAGATCATTTGCAGCATTTAGCTGGTAAGCAGAGCCAGTCATATTTCTTGATTAACAAATCATTCAGACTGATAGAGGTGAACCAACCTCTATAGACTAAAAAAAAGAGAAAAAGTGCTTAAAAGTCAGGATTTTCAAACAGCCCCTTCATAATGACAGACGAACCAGGATCCCGAACTTGAATCGATGAACTGACTTGTTCACCATATTAGTCACATGCAACAGAAAGGCATCAAAATCACTTCCTGATAAATCATTCATTCCTTATAAATGCACTCACATCGCTTTATACTGATGCATAAATGCATGAGCACTTAATTTAGTCTGATGTCACTCTCCAGCCCCAGTTCGGGTCTCCCATGGTCCTGTAGCTACTGTGAGACAGGGCAAATGCCATCGACCAGGAAGAATGAATGGCACAGCGCATTTCCAGAGCAGGTATAATTACCATTTTGTGTGCCAATTAATATTAGATTAAAAAAAGACATCCTCCAAAGAAACCTATTTATTATTTAAAAGCCCCCCAGGGTATCTTCTGACATGGATTGGTGCTATAGCAAAGCAAAGGCATGAAAGCAGCTGAAAGCAGACAAACTGTTAAGCAGCATTTAATCCTTTATGCATGTTTTATACATAAACAAATTGGAATGTGTAGATCAATGTCCTCCAGCTGTTTTTCAAACCCCATTCTGCCTTCATTAAAGATTTAGGGAGGAAGTTTCCAAACATAGATATGATGTCGGGAAAAACAGGATAGGATCTTTTTTTCTTTTTTTTTTTCCCCTGAGCGGTTTTCTTAAAATCACCACTGCCTCTCGCTCAAGTAGCAGTACTCTGTAAAGTGTTCCTCTGCCACTGCAGCCTGCACATTAAATCCTCTATACAGTCATGTCTTTTAGTGCTGAGTCACGTTAATTAGACAACAGATATAACTGCCTGATAAAGTGTCCTCAGAGAGAGCCAATTTGGCCACATCAAGTTCACACGGGAGTCATAAAATACCAGGCTCAAATCAATTCCATGTAAACTCAGCCTATTTTCAATGACGTAGTGCTCTATGGCTCCTTGAACATTTATTCTAACAGCCACAGTGAGACTTCATTGATTTCATCAGAAAGAAAGTTTTTCAATTTACCCCTCCTTGTCATTAAATATCTTGAGTAAGAGGGAAAAAATTGTTCTCAAGACTGAGGTGGAGCAGAGC
>VZRS01014314.1:335226-411806 GCA_013398055.1 Ifrita kowaldi
AGAATGAATGGCACAGCGCATTTCCAGAGCAGGTATAATTACCATTTTGTGTGCCAATTAATATTAGATTAAAAAAAGACATCCTCCAAAGAAACCTATTTATTATTTAAAAGCCCCCCAGGGTATCTTCTGACATGGATTGGTGCTATAGCAAAGCAAAGGCATGAAAGCAGCTGAAAGCAGACAAACTGTTAAGCAGCATTTAATCCTTTATGCATGTTTTATACATAAACAAATTGGAATGTGTAGATCAATGTCCTCCAGCTGTTTTTCAAACCCCATTCTGCCTTCATTAAAGATTTAGGGAGGAAGTTTCCAAACATAGATATGATGTCGGGAAAAACAGGATAGGATCTTTTTTTCTTTTTTTTTTTCCCCTGAGCGGTTTTCTTAAAATCACCACTGCCTCTCGCTCAAGTAGCAGTACTCTGTAAAGTGTTCCTCTGCCACTGCAGCCTGCACATTAAATCCTCTATACAGTCATGTCTTTTAGTGCTGAGTCACGTTAATTAGACAACAGATATAACTGCCTGATAAAGTGTCCTCAGAGAGAGCCAATTTGGCCACATCAAGTTCACACGGGAGTCATAAAATACCAGGCTCAAATCAATTCCATGTAAACTCAGCCTATTTTCAATGACGTAGTGCTCTATGGCTCCTTGAACATTTATTCTAACAGCCACAGTGAGACTTCATTGATTTCATCAGAAAGAAAGTTTTTCAATTTACCCCTCCTTGTCATTAAATATCTTGAGTAAGAGGGAAAAAATTGTTCTCAAGACTGAGGTGGAGCAGAGCAGGGTGAAATGAGGATGTTGGTGGCCTGCTCAGCATTTCAGAGATGGGCATTGCAGAGATACTGCCTTTGCAGTTCCATCACTGTTCTTTCCCATAGGTCTTTCTTGTGCTGAGGGTTGCACTCCTCTCCCAGACAGGTGATATGTTTGTGTTTCATAGCAGGAGCTCTCATGGCCAGGTCTCTATTTCAGCTAGGAGAAGGGGTTTAGCAATAAATAGCTCTTACGTATCATTGACTATACTGCTGTTGGTTTTACCAGCCACATGCTGCTTATAAAACCCCCAAAGCTGAACCCTCTCCCATCTAATTGCACAAACATGAAAGGATAAATGTGGTGACTTGTGGAGACCGCCTGCAGGGCATATAACCCTGTTTCCTGGATCCTTTGTCCATCAGCACATAGCTCTGCCTTCACTACATCCCATTAACAGCGGCTTGACTTTTCTGTTTTTACCTCCTAGTTTTGTGCATGCTGGAGACACTGAGCACTACCCTTAAACCACTGTTAGGAAATACAGAGATTTGGGCTCTATGCAACGTCATCTCTTCCTCCTGTGACAGAGAGCAGTATCTCTGCCTTACTTCAAACCTGGCATGAATTTCAGAGTCGGGTTCTTTACCTGACTACTGCCTGCACTGAGTTAAATGGGCTGCCACAATGCCAGATGGGTTTTTTTTGTGCTTTGGTAATACTTGGCTCCCTCAAACACGCACAAAAGAAAAATGCCTCTTCCATGGCAAAAGATGAGCTGGGATTTCCACTCCATGTACCTTGAATTTAGAATCCTGGGACCTGATTATTTAAAGGTGTTTGCAACAGCACTATAAAGTCTGTGAGTCTTACAGATGTTCAAAAGCTGTAAAATTCACACACACACGCACAAGCACCTAGAGACCTGCCAACTTTAAGCCCTCTCAGCAGCTGCTGTTAGATGCAGCTCTCATTTACCCTTTACTCCTACACTAGGGTTATTGCTATTAAGAATTAATATCCAGCTGCTGTATCACAGACCTGTGGGGGTCTCGGTTTTGCAGTGGGTGGGTCCTCTGCACAGAAGGCTTGCAGGGAGCACTGTGAGGTGAACAGCACCATATAAAAGTAATAGATTATTAGAGCATGCAGCCTGTATTATGGGTTTCTGGTGCATAAACACTCTAGCCTTCCTAGCTGGAGAAATTAAAATGTAAACACAAGATGCTGCTTTACTACTTTCACATCTGGTGTTGTAACTGGCTTTACTGTGAATATTTTCAAAACAGCCAGATTGTTCAGAACAAAATAGCAAATACCACATCTGCTCCCTGAGGTCTCCAGGAGTCTTGCACCCGGATGAAGGCAAAAAAAGGGAAATTTGGCAGCACTTGATAAATATCAGGAAATACAGGGAAATAGAGTCAGAAGCACTTGGCTGATTTACATCAGGAAGAGAGATGCTTTCTGACAACATAGGTTGCATACCTGAAATCTCCAAAGTATGCGATTTCATGACCTGTATTGTATTCCACTTATGTTTGAATAGTATCTGTTGCATCTCAATTCTTTAACTCCATCTGAGGTGTAGAAGAAAGGATAAATATTAGGTGGAAATTCTGGGCATGCTCTCTTTTGATGCAAGTTGCTTCAGAACATCTTTATGGAGGAGAGGAAAGATACATTTATGTGTATGTATATAGATAGATAGAAGTAATCATCACTGAAGGGCTTTCTCCAGTCAGAGGTTCCCACTGGCTAAGACAGTGTTAGTAAATGAGGAAGTTACCAGAAAAGAATAGATCTGTCTTTTGTCTTGCATCATTTTCTGCTGACATGAAGCCAACAAGTTGTTCTGTCTTCTAAATCATGTGCCAGGTTGGAATTCCTTCTTTCCTTATCTTCATCTTGCTTCCAGGCTGCAAGGACACTACCCTAAAACCAGGTAATTTATAGATGCCTCTTTCCACTCTTTTCTCAGGCCTCTTTGCAATAACCTAAAGATCCAAGACCGAAAATGTAATTTTTCTCAGATCTCCTAGCAGAATTAAAAAAACCCAAAAACCAAAGAAACAGCTGACTGTAATTTATTTCTCTATTGTGTGAAATCTTCATCCATATTTACAAGTGATAGGTCTAGACAGTGCTGCTTGTTGGCAGCGCTATTAACCTCTGCCTTGGAGAGTCTTCTCTTCTCCAGACTGAACAGCCACAATGCTATCAGCCTTTTTTCAAAGGAGAGGTGTTCCAGACCTCTGATCATCTCCATGGCCTTCCTCCAGACTTACTCCAACAAGTCCACATCCGTCTTATCTTGGGGGTTATGGTTTAGTTGAACCTTAGTGAGAAAACTGATAAGAGAAAAACTTGGTGTCTGCACAGCACAGTTTGTGATTGCAAAGGTATTTTATAAATTCTCATGTGTGGGCTTGAATTCTCAGCATCTCACAGTTTTGGCTGGTGTTAAAATGGTTAACATCCCACCAGCTGCGACTGAACCAGCAGAGTGGACCAGCACAGACATCAGAACAACCACGTTAACAAGGAGTCCTAAATACAAGCTGTGCAGTGTGTCCAGCCCTGTGCCTTGTGCTGATGTGGTGTCACTAGAGGACTCCCGTCTACCAAAGGGACCCTCAGGCATGATGAATTTAGGCTTTTCTCATGGCTGTGAGCATTTGTGAATTTGGGCCTGGATGTCAACTCAAACGCTTGGGATGCAGCAAAATTGTAATACTAATTTTAGCACAAAGACTCAGGATTTCATTTCATTTTCACAGCCAATAGATAAATAGGGCCTTTCTGCAACTGGACTGGCTGCAAACCTGCCCCTTTTAGTGTCTTCTTGACTTGGTTTTTAGTAAAACCCATGTTTTGGAATCCAAATACATTTGAACTAAAAGATAAAGCAAGAGAGGCCAGGACTGAGAAGCTCTGTTCTTAGTAACCAGCTAATTTCCTTCTCTTGAACCAAACTCTCACTCCTGCTGTGGGTTTGCAGCTTTGTGTGACTGATAACTTTTGTTATTATATTAATTCCCAGTGTCATGATAAATATTTTGACAAAAACATCTCTGATTCTTTGTGTGACTGGATGCCTTTTGTTGCATGCCAGAGGTAGTATATAAAAAGTGCAGTTCCCTGTTTGATAGGCACTGGTTTGATTGCACAGGCTGTAAGCAGTCAGTTTGGCATTCCAAAGAAACTGAAAATGCAGACAAGGAGCACAAGATACATTTTCGTGTGCTTGTTACCTGAGGTAAATAAATGCAAAATGGCCACTAAATAGGTATATATAAATTCACGTGACTTTAAAGCCTAAAAATAATCAATTCCTCAAAGTTCTCCCTCATCTTTACCCAAAATTGAATTAGCAAGCAAAGAAAAACTATTTCTGTGCAACTGCTGCAGTACTTTACTCTTCTCTTGCTTGGTAAGATGATGATTTTTCTAGTGGTATTAGAGTGTCTCTTGTGGCAATTTCAGGTAATTATGATTTAGTATGAACAAACCTGGAAAATGCATGGAGAAAAGACTGGAAAGATTATAAAGTCATCATTGAAGGCAAATGTCATAGGGAGGTGGACTGGCAGATTGTCTCTATTCCTTTTCTCGTTTTCTATCTTATTCAAAGAAATAGAATATAATTGTGGGAGNAGGACACTACCCTAAAACCAGGTAATTTATAGATGCCTCTTTCCACTCTTTTCTCAGGCCTCTTTGCAATAACCTAAAGATCCAAGACCGAAAATGTAATTTTTCTCAGATCTCCTAGCAGAATTAAAAAAACCCAAAAACCAAAGAAACAGCTGACTGTAATTTATTTCTCTATTGTGTGAAATCTTCATCCATATTTACAAGTGATAGGTCTAGACAGTGCTGCTTGTTGGCAGCGCTATTAACCTCTGCCTTGGAGAGTCTTCTCTTCTCCAGACTGAACAGCCACAATGCTATCAGCCTTTTTTCAAAGGAGAGGTGTTCCAGACCTCTGATCATCTCCATGGCCTTCCTCCAGACTTACTCCAACAAGTCCACATCCGTCTTATCTTGGGGGTTATGGTTTAGTTGAACCTTAGTGAGAAAACTGATAAGAGAAAAACTTGGTGTCTGCACAGCACAGTTTGTGATTGCAAAGGTATTTTATAAATTCTCATGTGTGGGCTTGAATTCTCAGCATCTCACAGTTTTGGCTGGTGTTAAAATGGTTAACATCCCACCAGCTGCGACTGAACCAGCAGAGTGGACCAGCACAGACATCAGAACAACCACGTTAACAAGGAGTCCTAAATACAAGCTGTGCAGTGTGTCCAGCCCTGTGCCTTGTGCTGATGTGGTGTCACTAGAGGACTCCCGTCTACCAAAGGGACCCTCAGGCATGATGAATTTAGGCTTTTCTCATGGCTGTGAGCATTTGTGAATTTGGGCCTGGATGTCAACTCAAACGCTTGGGATGCAGCAAAATTGTAATACTAATTTTAGCACAAAGACTCAGGATTTCATTTCATTTTCACAGCCAATAGATAAATAGGGCCTTTCTGCAACTGGACTGGCTGCAAACCTGCCCCTTTTAGTGTCTTCTTGACTTGGTTTTTAGTAAAACCCATGTTTTGGAATCCAAATACATTTGAACTAAAAGATAAAGCAAGAGAGGCCAGGACTGAGAAGCTCTGTTCTTAGTAACCAGCTAATTTCCTTCTCTTGAACCAAACTCTCACTCCTGCTGTGGGTTTGCAGCTTTGTGTGACTGATAACTTTTGTTATTATATTAATTCCCAGTGTCATGATAAATATTTTGACAAAAACATCTCTGATTCTTTGTGTGACTGGATGCCTTTTGTTGCATGCCAGAGGTAGTATATAAAAAGTGCAGTTCCCTGTTTGATAGGCACTGGTTTGATTGCACAGGCTGTAAGCAGTCAGTTTGGCATTCCAAAGAAACTGAAAATGCAGACAAGGAGCACAAGATACATTTTCGTGTGCTTGTTACCTGAGGTAAATAAATGCAAAATGGCCACTAAATAGGTATATATAAATTCACGTGACTTTAAAGCCTAAAAATAATCAATTCCTCAAAGTTCTCCCTCATCTTTACCCAAAATTGAATTAGCAAGCAAAGAAAAACTATTTCTGTGCAACTGCTGCAGTACTTTACTCTTCTCTTGCTTGGTAAGATGATGATTTTTCTAGTGGTATTAGAGTGTCTCTTGTGGCAATTTCAGGTAATTATGATTTAGTATGAACAAACCTGGAAAATGCATGGAGAAAAGACTGGAAAGATTATAAAGTCATCATTGAAGGCAAATGTCATAGGGAGGTGGACTGGCAGATTGTCTCTATTCCTTTTCTCGTTTTCTATCTTATTCAAAGAAATAGAATATAATTGTGGGAGCCCTCTGCAGATAATTTGCGGACCTTTTCTTTGGGCATCATCTGAGGGGACGGTCTGCATTAATCTAGGAGTGGATGGATAGCTGCATTTCAGCCACTATGTCCCTACAGGGGCTCTTTAGAAGGGAACAGGAAGCTGGTGGTGACATGCAATATCCAGGTGTACGTGCAGAAGGAGCGATCCACAAAATAAACTTTTCCTGATGAATGATGGCTCTGCTGAATTAGGAATTTTCCTAGAAAGTGATGTACTGAAGTAACAGTGACACAAAACCAAAAGGGAAAAAGAAAAAGCCAGAAGATAATTACGGCAGACTTATGCAAGAGGTGAGTCTACCTCTCTGTGAGTGTCCCTGTTTAGCCCAGCCATTTAATTGTTCCTTCTGTAAAGAACATCTGCTGAAATTTCATGGAAACTTCAAGCCTAGTAATAACTTCAGTTATTAAACCAAAGTTGATCCTTACTTTTAGACATGAAAAAATCTCTTTGCAGGCCTAGGGACTGAAAGTCATTACCTGAACTTCCTTTATACTGCAATTTGTCGCAGACATCTGACCTCCGTTGGCCACAAGAAGCCTATTGTTATCTCTGATGTATGTTCTGATTCTACAGTTTCTTTCTCTGTTTTTATCTTTTAATTCTAGTCTTTAGTACCAAGATCATTGTTGCTGCATTCTTCTAAGTGACAGCCGGGCATGACATGAAAATAAAAGTTGTATAAACTGTATAAAAGTGAGAAAACACCCGGTGTTATGACATCCTGCTTGAGCTCTACATTCTTTGTCAACAATCCATTAAGCTGTTCATAGTCTGAAGAGCAGATTTAAGTATAAGCCCCTTTTTTAAAGTACATTGTCTGGCAAAACATGCCCAAAAATCTGTATTTTGATGGATTGTTTTGAGGACTAAAGTTCTGCATAAGATGAAAAACTCAAAACCCAGAATTTAAAAGTCAAGTCTTGCCAGTAGTATGTTAAGCATATTTATTCAGTAAACTCAGAGACAATCTACCTTTCGAATAACTGCTTTCAGAAGCAGAAATTAACTAATTTAAATTTAACTGAATGAACCCATGGCATTACAAGAGAATGCACAAAAGCAAAATGCAGAGAGATAAGGTCAGCTAATAAAACTAACTTTTATAACAGCTGTAATGTAACCATTTCAGTGAATCATTATTAAGACCTACTATTTGTGACTGGATAAAAGTTAATGTTATAAGTTCAATGTGCTGTACAGTTAGTAACTGATGTTTGAAACAAGAAAAGCAGGAAAACACTTCTTTCTGTTTTTTGTGATTTTTAGAGTTTATAATTAGGAATAGGAAGAGATGCAATAATAGTAATTTTCTCAAAACCAAAGGAAAAAAAAAAGTCAGTGGAAGAATGAGGTCTAAACTCCAGGACTGTATGATTTCCACTTTTGTATTCTTTTTGCTTATCTCTTTCTGCTTATCTTTTAATAGAAAAGCTATTATAAAATATTGAAGCAGATATTGACTCTACCTATCCTTTCAAATCATTCAGCTCTGCATACTCTGTGCAGTGTAAACAGTTTAATTTGGAATCCTGGCCTCAGGGAATACCCTTAGAAGATCAGAAATAATCTGTCCCCATAGTGTTGGTGCCATATAACTAAGGATTGGTCTCACAACATTTCTAAGCTGTAGCTTTTCTTAGTCAGGGTTCTAAGCGGCACCACTTGAGTGCCTCTATTGATAATCAGTATGTTATTCTGTTTACCTCCAGTACCAGCTTATTTTACCCAGATGTCACCTACTGCTAGACATAAAGTCTAGACAAGTTTTGTGATGCTATCTCCCCTTACAGCTGTGGTCCTGGGGCTTCCCTGGGACTGTAGCCAGAGCAATCTCTCTTCTGCATCAGCCCTTGGGGCCATCGATCAGCTCCAACAGGGTATGAATTTCCACTCTGAAAATCATTTTGAAGCCCCTGAATGCAAGGAGGGGTGAAAGTGTCAGGGGAAAGCTTTCATTTATACAGCCAGTGAGAGAACACCAAACCACTGAATTGTGATGAAACCTGAACTCACTCTTCCCTCATCTCTCTTCATCTGGGCTTCATCTTCTCCCAGCAAGCTTTCTCTAGCAGGTGCAAGTCTTAGCAGGCACAAGTAAAGGAGAAGCAAAGTGAGGTCTGGCTACTGCTGGACATGATGAATCACATCCAGCCTGAGCCAAAGGGTAGGAGGATTGATGTTGTCTGTCTCAAAGATGCTTGGTCCAAAGTGTGCCAAACAGGCTCCTGTCAGTGGAAGGAGAAAGGCATTACAGAAAATGAGCTGTCACATCTTAAACTAGGTGTCTGCCGTCAGTGAAAATACTCTTCCACCGTGTCTCAGCTCACTCTCTAATCAATCAATCAATCAATCAATCAGCAGGAAGCGGCTGCCTGTTAACCAATTGCCTTTAGATGGGGTGAATTCCTACTGAAACATTTGCCACACCCCAACAGACTTCGAAATTTGCAAAAGGAAAGTAACCAACTAAGACTGCTTAAACTGAACCTCTCTACCCTTGGGAGATGTCTATATCATAAAGCAGGTCCACCCCACTCAGCAGCCGAAAGAAATCTTTGTCTTTCAGCTTTCTCTGTAGCCTTTAAGAAGTACAAATTAGATCTAACTTTGTTATTTCAGTGCATGCCTAAAGTTCATACTCCATACTCTCTCCTGCCTTGTATCTCATGCAATGGCCAAGGTCCCTTCACAGCCCCCAGGTGGAAAGCAGTCTGTAACCTGGTTCACATCTTCCTCTTGAAAACACTTCGAAAAATTTTTCCTTCAAACTTCAATAAAAATGGAGGACACACATTATGGGATATAATGTAAGTGTCACTGTTTCTTAGACTAGAGCTCTACACTGTCCAGCTTCACTCAGTCCAGCTAGTTTCTGGAGGAGGACTGGCACCAGCAAAAAGATAAATAAATAAGCCGTGACTTGAATGATGGGTGATTGGTCTTGTTTTTTATTCTACATATTTAGTGTCATTACCAAACTGGCACAAATTGTATTACGAAATCATCTTGTTCACTCAATAGTCTCATCAGCTTAAGCTTTTTCCTTAAGCCATTTCTTAAAGCTAGAGATTACACTTTTTTTTCTTCTTCTCTCCTATTTCTTTAGCTGTTCTGAAGGATAAACAAGTTTTAAAATTGAATATGTTTTGAAGGCAGAGGTAGGAATTTGCATGTTTATTGGTTTTGTTGTTGTTTGTTCCTGTTTTTTTCCTCTTCTTCATTATAAATGAATAAGTTGCTTTTATGTAACAAACATTATTTTCTTGCCTGGATAGCTTGGCTTTTACCATGACAGAAGAAGAATTTGCAGTCTCAGGATTCCTTTCCTCTTGCTTTGGTGTTTCTTCAGTTTTCTAACCTGTTGCATATGGAGGTTTTAGAGCTGCTCAACATGGGTAAGAGACTGTTCTTTCACTAAACTACTGAGATGGAGTTAATATACTTCCCCTTTCTAATGGGTAGTCATTGATATTTGATGGGAAAAGGTGGGAGGGAAAGTATTTCAGGTTCACTTAGAAATGCTGACAATAAATTAAAAAAAGCCCCACACAGACACAACACAACAGGAAGAACAAAAGAACAGGGCAAAAGAACATGATGTAGTTCTGTTTCTACTTATTTCCAAATTTACATATTTCTTATTAAAAGGAGAGGAGAAAGTGTCCATGGTAACAGTGCTAATTCAATTTATGAGAGGTTATAGAGAGCACTTGGCCCTGAAGGATATGAATACTTTGGGAATGAGATTTTCTTTCTGTTATAGATTCATAATATTTCCAATGCCTTATGACTCTGATCATCTGTTCTCACCCAGTAGCTGAGAAACCATCAATATGGCTAGTTTAGGAATAGTTCCTTAAAACACCACTGTGAGGAAATACAGACTCTCAAAATCTTTACCTTCTTTCTGACCAATGCAAATTTGGCAAGTGGAATAAATACCTGTCTCAGCCTCATTATTTCTGGTTAGTTTCCTCAGAACTGTCATCACGTGAGTCCAGTGCTCAGCTACATTAGGGATCAAGGGTCTTTGCTCGTCACTGTTGACAGTGCTGCAAGTTATTTCCACAGGCTGTTGGCTTTTTTCTTAGTGTGCAGCTGGTGTCATCTGCAGGGGCTATCTCAAAAGGCACACAAATGGCCACATGAGGCAATGAAAGAATGGACATGTTGACATGAAAAAATACTGAATTCTTTTGCATGGCTAGAAGATTGAGTGATACCATTTCCTCTCTTGCACTGCTGTCAGAGGTCACATAGGAAGATGCACCATCTAATGGTTATCAATACAAACTGGTTTGGACCTAAATGGACTTTTGTTTCCAGCTTTCTCTCTGATTTTCTGTGTAAACTGAGGCAAGTGACTCAGCTCCAAATTATCCTGTTTGGATTGCAGCTTAATCAGATCCAGGAATATCTCCCTGGATTGCATTCTCAGCTGAGATTTCAAATGAAGCATCTGATTCCAGCACAAAAGGAAAAGTAGGGAGGGGAAAGACACAATAGTGTTGGAGCACTGAATTATCTTATGACTGTTCTTGTAACTGTTCACAAAATTGTTGCCATGAATCTCAAATGTCAGGACCCACGGCTGAGTACTCTGGAAAGTTCTTGGGTCGTCTTTCTCAGTGCACACTGCATTGTGGGGTTTTTGAGTGGCTACATTAGCATTTTCTCCATTTGCAGACTCTCTTTTCAATGGTCAAACAAGGCTTTTCTCTTAAAAATTCTGCTCCATCACTGAGCTGGAAGGAAATTTTTTTCCCATAAAATGCAAAAGTGTTTGAAGACCTCAGAGCGTTAATCTCATGGGTGGTGGAAAGGAAATAAAGGTTTTACTGCTTGATTATCCACACAAAAGATTTTTCTGGAAAATAAAGATCCATGACCTTTTAGCTTCAATTGAAATACCACCCATTTAAAGAATATATCCACATGACATGATTGTGTATGGACAGTGCGTGAAGAATACCATTTAAAATTCAAAATGCAGGGGAAATCAGGTAGGCAGAACATTACACACACGCACCCCACCCCTCCATGCATTTATGGAAATATATGTGCTGCATTATGAGTTGTTGCCTTTACTTTTTGGTAACAAAATAATGCATTTTTTCCAAATTATGACCATGGAAACAGCCACAAGCTTTTGTTAATTCTCCCATTCCTTCCCGGAAAGTTTGACTAATTCTACAAGTAAACTGTACATTGTGAAAGTATTCAAAGTTTGCTCATAGCTGCTGAGAAATTAATAGAGAGGAAAGTGGGGAGTAGAGTATGAACAAAGAGAATAAACACAGTTGCTGTATTTTCAGGATGTCTTACAATGCAACAAATTCAGCCTTGACAAATGTGCAAAAACCTGAAAAAAATGTTAAAAAAGACATTAGGGTAAAATGTTTAAGAGATTGTATCTGTCTCACAGTAGGAAATCTGTATATGCACCTCTTGTCTCATATTGCAAGTAATACTGTGGCTTTGTTTGTGTATGATATATTTTTTAAGCTTTTGGGGTAATTTTTTTATTCCTATTTGGGAATTTATGATATATGGGTTAGAGTAGTGTCATTCTGAGTTCTCTCACTCATTATTGTATAAAAGAGACCTGGAAGAGCAGTATATCTCTTGCTAAGTATTTGTTATGCCAGAAAAATAAATTATGACATTTATTGAATTATTAAAATAATGTCATTTTAAGAAACCGAATCTGATTTTCTCTAACATTAGGAAACTTTGGCCAGGACCCTCAGAGGAATTTAGGCTTCTAACTTCCAATTTCACTGGCAGAGCTGTCAGAGAGGTTTATCCAGCTCAGTTCAAATGAGTAACAGGTTCACAGTCTCCTCAGGATACCTAACATATTAATCAGAATTATTTAGTGGATATAGTTTTAGTGTTTGAAATTTCTCTTAATAGAAGCAGTTTCAGCTACAGTCCTTTGTCATTATGGATTATATGCACGAATTTCTGAATTCTGTTGCTAACCTTGAGGCATTGGGGCTAATTTACTGGTCCTGTGGAAAAAAAAGTTAAAAGGAAAAAAAGAAGTTGGAAAAGAACAACGTTTTCTTTCTATCATTGTAAAATTTCACCTTTTTTTTCAAATTTATGTAATGTTTTCTAAGTAAGATCTTTTTGTTTCTATGAAATTACATCATATTTGTAAATTCCTGCAAGTTCATTTTTTAAATGAGTGGATGTTCAGAATAGGAAACTCTTCCTTCAGACCAAGCACTTCACTATACTCAAAATACATATGTGGGAGGGAAATCTGGTTGGCTGGCTGAGTGTATTAATCAGATTTCAGAAATATTTCTGAAAACTATTGTAAATCCCTGTTCAGTAATGTTGCTTCTGCTTGTTATGTAGAATTGGAGATAGTTTTCCCCATGTTAGCACAATAGTAATAATAAGTGTAGCTGAAATGGTGTTGCTTTCAGCCTGGGCCGCACAAGATACCCAAGATCCTGGGTAAGTATTTAGACTTCTAGACAATGCTGATTTCTGTGGGCTGTCTTTTATTGCTTCTATTTTTAAGTTCAGTTTGTCCAAGACTAATATGTCTATTCAAGCTTCTCTCTGGTCTTTACCTTATAAGCTTGATTTACATGCATAGAAAACATGGACTTGCAGACATGATGTTTAGACCTCCTTACAAGTAATCTTTAATGTCACATTCCAGCTCTTGTTCTGAAGAAATTTAGTGGTTTCAAATAATACATTGGTTCTAGAAACCATTGAAAAATTTGATATGTTCTCATTAGGGTCAAGCAGCACAACCCTATAGCTGAAAAAATTGGTGTGGATCAGTTGTCTTCAACAGTGCTGTTCAGGCGATGTCTGCCTCAGTGTTCCCAAATACACCTCTCATGCTTGCTTATTTTTAGCTCTGTCTATCCTAACTTTCTCTTCGTCTGTCTTTCATTGATGTTAAAGAACTACCTGATTACCCAGATGGCTTCACAAGCCTGGTGAAAGCAGGAAAAAAAGAGCAGCGATATGACCTGTCTGGACCAACATAAGAAAAAGAAACATTTCAAAATAACTTTCACAGAGTTAAAATACAAATAGAACCTACACCATCTCCTGCTTTATCCTATGCAGTTAGAAAACAGGAAGGACACTCCAGGAGTGATTCTATAAAATAGAGGCTTTCTGAATTTTGTAACTAAATACCATGATTCCTGATTTTTTCTTTGCTTCTACACTTAAAATAAGTTAACTCATTTAGTTGTTTTTCTACTCCTTTCCTTTTTTAGACAAAGCTAAAGCTCTGATTATTCCAATCAATGCAAAATCATATTCATATTTGCAAACTGAAGGATTCATGTCCCTCACATAGACCTTGCACCTCACCTTCACCTACAAATTTTAGAGGCAAAAATATAACACACTCCACAGGCACTCAGCAGCTTTAAGTCTTGGCCTGTGTCTTGAAACAAGACTTCCATGAGGGTAACCCTCCTAGCCCCTCTTAATGATGATAGAGCACATACAAACTAGTGAGCAATGAAAATAAAATTATCTTCATTTCGTATAAGAGGCCAGAAAGAATTACCAGAAAAGGAAGAGACTATTACACTGTACAGATGTGGTTGGGTAAGTGCAAAGTGAACAGGCTGGGAAAATGGTGCTGTTTGTTTATCCTGACAGCAATGTGTATTTCTGCACTTTACATCATGCCAATACTGCTTAACTTCACTCTGGAATTTCATGGTGAACCCTGATTTTCAGCATTTGTGAATGTTTATCATTTCAATAATTTGGAATTTGCAACAAAGGCAAGGATTACTCTGAAGGGAAGGAATGCCACAGATGTGTTCCCTGTTACAGCATAATAGTTTCACAGGTAGGTCCTGTATTTTCTAAGAGGAACTGTGAATTTTTTTATGGTGCTTCAAAAAAGTCACTTGGTAGAAGCATTGCCTTTGGAAGCCCCCTTTATTTATCTGCCATGCTATTGCACTATTTGCTCTCCACCCTTGGCTTTCATGGGGTAATCTGAAACAAGGCAGCACTGAAGAACTCTGAAGGTCTGAGTGTGATCTGGTGAAACTGAAAGCAGAGGGAACAGGCAGGGTAGAGAAGCAGCACTTGTCATTCATATTCCGGAGCACAAAATATTCTACTCTCAGAGGATGAAAGCCAGTGAACAATGGTTATAAATTAATTAATGCTTCATGGACTCCTAATTTTATATCTTTTGCATTAAATACTCATGGAATGAAATGCATAAACAGTACTGTTAGAGTAGATGGAGAGCCATATTTCTCTGTTTCCAGGTGAGTGCCTATCATGAGAACACGGAGTCAGGCTCTGCTGCACTCTCTCCCCTTTCCCTCCAGTCTTTTGTGCAATGCGGAACAGGTTTTTACAGGAGAAATTGAAAATGCCAACTCACATTAGCCAGTTGATTAGTAGTTATTGCACTCTCCAGAATAGTGGATTTGCATCTCAAAAAGAAGAGTAAAATTCAGGTCCCCTCCTATTCAGCTGCTTGGTGTAGCTGGAGAGTACTTTAGATGGGTGCATATTGTGTATTCTGCTGTGTGTGGTACGTGTGTCCCAAAAGCATTTGCTGAATTGGGAGTGGCACTTAGAGAAGTGTCCAAGGCGTGGACTTCAAAGGGCCGAGGAATTAGATACCCCTTGTGTGAGTCAGATCAGAAACAGTTTTTAGCTTAGCATATGGAGAACCAGAACTTAAGGCAACCAAAGCACTTCACGTCCAAATTTCGATGCCAGCTGAGTGGAAATTTTAAGATTGTTCACCCAGGTACTTTAAATACCACAAAGGTCTCATTTCAGTTTCTAAAATTCCACTGTGTTCAGAACTGTCTATGGTGGCATCACAGGTATGATCCAGGAGAATGACAGGCTGGCTGTAGGAAGGGCTTATGTTGACTGTCAGAGATGGACTGTTTTCCCTAGTGTCATAAACTGCCTGCAATATACATTAATAACATACAGTAAACAAAACAGCAACAAGGAAAACAGGAGAAAAATACAAACTGTAATGCCCAGCAGCCCAAATATTGTTAAGAGCAACTTTTATCATAACTGTGTAATGGTCCTGATAATTGGTCCCATCATGTCAGACAGTATACAGAGGGGAGAGTAAAGGCAGTTCCTGTGTAGTAAAGCAGTAATAAATTTGATAGACCTAGAGGAAAAGTACAGCAGCTATGGGACAGTAAAAAGCAATGAACTGAGGTGTCCTGAATCCCAGGGTAGGGCACTGTACATCACTTATGTGTGGAAATACCTGTTGCAGATGGTAACATCAAGGTATCAAATCACTATTAGCTTTTCAGAAACAACTGTCAGGAAAGCAGCTTCAATAATATTGACCCTTCACAGCCTCCACAGTTGCCAGCTATAGCCCTTGACAGTAGGTTTATCATTGCTTTGAGAGAGGTAAACTGATCTCTCTCAGGCATCTGTTGGTTGTTTTTTTCCCAAAGAAAGGGCCATTTTTGTAGAGTAACACATAATTTGTTTAGCATTACCCATAACATTTTATGATTGCTTTCATAAAACTCCCACTTTTTGGCAGCTTTTCTTACCCCAAAAAATGTGTGAAGGAAGGAAATAGAGCCAAGAGTAGTTGTCCTAGCCATCACCAGAGCACTTGGGATGGAAGAAAGTCTTTAAATATGGGGACCAGCTCAGAAGTGGGTGGAAGATAATTTGTGTAAATTTGCCTTTAACAATTTTATTTACCCTGGCTTATTTAATCTATTTCTATTTCTCTATTTCTAGAGACGTGTGTCTCAGCCTATTTTTTCCTCACCATTCTTTTTGTAGTTTTAAGCTATTGTGGGTGTCAGAAGTGGAAAAAAACCCACAAAAACTGTCAGAGCTCTGACAGGTGTCCTCTGACAAGTCTTTCCAGGGAGTTTTAAAATGCTACTTCTCCTAAGCTTGCCCCTGTCTCTCCTCCCCCACACTATGTAGGTCACAATCCGGAAGGAGCCTACACGTCACATTCACTGACTGACAGCCTGAACCATGAGCTTAACCCCGTTTTTATCAGCTGTTCAACCTAGAAAGTACAGCTGGGTTCTGAAGTTGATAAACCTCCCATTTCCCATCTGATTCTGCTCTGGAGGTGATCCTATCTGGCAGGAGAGCGAGCGCAGCAGCGTGTTCAGTCACTCCAGGAGTCAGGCAGAGGGTGCCTGTCGGAGATCTCAGATCCCTGTAGCTCTTTGCCTCACAGCAACTTTCTGGTACTTTAGAATTTCCTTGTTTCTTCCAAGTCCCCCAGGGAGGCTAATTTCATGGCTCAGCACATCTCGACTGTCCAGATTATTGTTTTTTCCCTTCTGGATACTCAGCCTGAATTCTCCTCTTACACTAACTCCATTAGTTACTTGCATGATTAAACTAAGTGGGTGAGCCTGACAGAATGTGAGGTCCTTCAAAACCCTCCAGGTTTGGAGAGTGTGGGTTTGCAGTCTGCGTTTGACTTGGAGAATATTTTTTCTGAATAAACACACAGACATTATGGTAGTGAATCATTAAAGTGGAAAATACGTTAAAAATATGTATATATCTATGTATAAAGCCAACTATTAAGGCAAAAAATATCTTTGTGGAAGTGATCTGGCTGTGAATTGGGGATTCCTTGAATAAATATCTTCACATTTGTAGGACAGGCCATCTTCTGGCATTTCAGTGACTGTTCAAAGGATTTGAAACCCTTTTAGTTTATTTTCTCGAACAGAAACTGTAGTCCCTACTAAAACTGCCACGGCAAGAACAATGTAAGGACAGAAAAATATGCTATTTTCTGTACTCCGCTGATGGAAGTCCCCAATATTTTTTCTTGATAATGTTTCTCTCTTCCTCAATTATTCAGTGTCTTATCACCTACTTTTTAATTGGATACAGGGAAAACCACAGAAACCTAAAACCTTCCACTAAACCCTGGAAAATAAGGTTGAGTTCTTTTATGTCTTTTATTAGGTGCTTCATGAGCATAAAAAGAAACCGAAATAAATTATTTATGCAGGTATGTCTATGTTTCTAAAATTCAAAGTTATTAGTCCCGGAATAAGGGGCTGATTAGTGAACAATCCTACTGACATCCGTCATGAGGATGATCCTCTGCAGGTGTCCATTCCTTGGGGTTCAGTGTGGTTCAGTGCCACAGTTCTCCCCTGCACGCTCGCTCTTTGTCACAAATCTCATAAGAACTCAGTATGAGACAATGGACCATGTGAGCAATGGAGCTAATCAAGGTTAATAAGCTCAGTTTTATAAATGAGCAAATTTTTCAGGGCATCTATAATTTTTTCTGCATTTAGTCATGTCATTTAAAAAAATGTCAGCAGAATGGCTTTAAATATTACAAATTAAATTTACTACCTAAATGAAGATCATAGATATCACAGGCAAGCAGTAATAATTTAGACCTTAATTGGACCTCTAAAGGTAATTAATTTTACAGTGATGTTTGGTATAAATATTCTCTTCTTAATTTATTGAAGTAGAAATCTGAAATGTTCATGCATCCAAGTATGCTCCAGTTATAAATAAACAAATTAGGAATGCCCAATACCAGTTTTGTTCTTTTTTTCTGCAGTGTCAGCAGACTCTGCCATGAAAGTGGTACAAATACAGCAGTTATGCCTTAAAGGTTTTAACAGCTGCTACCCTAATCCATAACCATCTATCAGTACACGCTGGCATTTGACATAAGGAGTTATATTTGAAACCAAAATCATTGACTATGTTTATTTAATAGGACAGTGCTCATTTATCCAATGGGACCTAAGCCACTTACTGAGCTAAAGCCTAAATGATTTGTAATCAAGGACATGATGGAAGTGGGTCAGGTTTTTGGTTTTTTTCCATGTAATATTTCCTAATGGTCTGTAGGTAGGAAAAGCCAAACTGTGTCTAGGAGGCTTGTATTTGTTGTACAGGAGCCTGCAATTCCATTGGAAAATACTTAGAAATCTGCAAATGAAGAAGGTTTAACACTGAGCTGTTAATTATGGAGTTTCCATGGAAACATCATTATTCCCTCTCCTTGAGAAATTATCTACCATGTATTGTGAACGGGAGAACATAGTTATTATCTGTAACTTTCTAGAATATCCTCCTATAAAATGAAGTCATGAAAGAAGTTCATGTGGTGGTGCACATATCTTTCCCTTTTGCAGCTGTTGCATGAGATTCTTGTTCTTCTCTGTTCTTGTTCGGTTAAAGTGGGAGCCCACTGACCTCTTTAAAGAGGTGTGACTTTCAGAAGACTTAAAGATAGCAGTGTAGGAACCAACCAGCTCATGAGTAGGATTTAAAGAAAATAAAGACTAAAATATTATTGGGAACAAAGAAATTGGTATGCTCTGGTGGAATCTAAGGCTCCCTGATGGAGCAGTCAGGACATACATCCACTAGCTGTGGTCACTGTTTAGGTGGGGCCTCAATTTCAGCATTTCTTCATCCTTTGATATTTAAAATCTCTTCTCCAAAATGGAAGCAACATCTAATACAGTCTGTAAATTGATATAATTGTCAATTTTTGTCTCTTCTGTTACACTACGATGATCTGCTTATCTTCCCTGTTTTTACACTAATAGTGGATAGACTTCCCTGCCTCCAGGGGCTGCACAGCTCCTCTACGTCTCACCAGGCTTGCGACCTGCTCACCACACCTCACTGCTTTGCTCTGGGGAGGGAGCCAACGGCCAATTTTAATCTGAGCTGCTGCTTTCTGCCTTTCCTATTTGCTTTAGCACTGGAGAATTTTTGAGAAGCTGATCAGGTCAAAGATTAAAATGGTCCAAAAAAGTGATTAATTGCTCCAGTAAGCAATGACATGCAGAGCAGTAGTGTGGGCTCATCTGGGGAGGGGGGTGGGTGGTTACCCAGAGGTACTTCTGAATGTGGGTGAGTTGAATTTAGTGAATAGTTGTAAAAATCAAAGTGGTTTTGATAATTAGTAAAAACAGATCATATTTTTTCCCCAAAATCGACATGCTCATAAATTCTGTATGAAAACATGCTAGTTCTAATTTGATTTAAATTTCCTCTGAGAAGAGGATGAGAGCAGAGTTTCCCAAAAGCTCTATTTTAGCTCTTTTTTTTTTTCTTTCAATTTTCCTTCAGGTTTCCACTAAGTGAATAATAAATCTGTTCTCTTCAGAAATGACATGCCTACAAGTGAACTTCTTTGCTTATAAGCTATGTAGGAAATAATTTTTTCATATTTTACCTGCATGAATAATATCTAACATTACACAAAAGCTCATTAAATGCCTTTTTTTCCAAGACAAAAACCTAAGCTGTAGAATGCAATATAAGGATTTGACTTAATAGGACAATATGAACTTTCTCAAGACCTCATTTCTTACATGCTTAAAAAAATAAATTATAGGTAAAAAGTAAAAATGCCTAAGAATGATAAAAGGATACTGGGATGACAAGGCCTGATTCTTTGAAGGCAGGAAACAGTAATGTTTTTCTTCTGATATTAGTATTTCATATTGGCACTATTTTAAATCCTTATTTTTACAATGATACATAGCAATTTGGAGATATCTGTCAAGCATTAGATTATCAGTCACACTTCTATTATATATTAAATTAAATCACACTATCAAATGAACTAAATGTCAGTCAAAAGTAAAAGAAAAAAGAAAAAAAACCACAAACAAATAAAAAATAATACCCAAAACAAAAAAAGGAAGTCTAGGTTAAGAATGTATGGGTCTAGAGATAAAAATATCATGTCATTTACATTTAAATAAGCCAATGAATACGATGTTCTGATCATGTGGAAGCTGTAAAAGGATGAATTTTGGCTATTTCAGGAAAAAGGACATGAACACCCAGATACCAGTGACTTTCTGCACTGTGTGAGATGTGTCATTCTACACCACTGAGTTGCTGACAGCAAACTTCCACCCACACTGGCCATCAGGTGTACACAAACCATTTGCTGTCTCTGGGTAGAGCTGCACAGCCTCCATAGAGGTGCAGAGCAGGTGGAGGAGGGAAAGGGAAGGCTCAATGGCAGCCTGGGCTCTCTGGGTGGTAGAGCCCTTCTGCACAGCTCAGACAGCCTTGAGGTGCTGTGTAAGTCACATTGTCCCGTGCCCAGACAGGGGAGGGAATTGGGTTGGTGCCTGAGAGGCCCCTGCCTCAAAATGTCCTCACGTACTGCCATGCCCTCCCGTGTGCTGAGCCTCTGAGTGCTCACAGCCTGCACTTCAGAAAGCAGGTCTTGGCCAGGACTGCCAAGTTTTCTCCTGTGTGTGTGTATGAGCATCTCTGGAGCCACTTCACACCATGCAGGGCCCTATCGGGGTTACAGCGTGAGACAGGATCACATTCTGTCTGCCTTACTTTTGCTGAGAGCCCAAGCAGTACCTCCCTTCCTCACCATCTGACAACTTAATTTAAAATCTTGGCTTGATTGCAAGTCCATGGCAAGATTCCCACTGGATACTAAGTGAATGTTGTCACTACTGACTGCAAAATCATTAGATGATGGAGAGAGTTGATCTCAGCCTAACGATGCAGCGACGCAGGTGATGCTCACAGAGATTGTGAACGCGCTGGGGACCGTTTTCTCTTTCTGGAAATCCTTGGCACATGTCAACCTTTGCAACAGAGCCTGTCACATGCCAGGGAAGGCTCCAGTCCTTTATATCTCTTGTGGAGAAAAACAAGGGATCTAGGACTCTTGACTGAGGTGGAGAATCACTCGGTAACCCCGGTGTTAAACAGCTCCTTGTACACTTTGCTCATCAAGTTTGCTGGCTTCAGACACAACATACATGAGGTGTTTTGCTCATGATTTGCAACAGAGAAAATTTTCTAATTCACTAAGGCCTGAGGAAGAAAATAGAGAATTCAAATGTTTTTAAATGTGGATGCCAATTATCAATAGAACAGCACTTTGAAAGGGGACAGGCTGTATAATCTGCCCAACCTGCTCATGTAGCTGGAAAGTTTGTCTCACTGATGATGACAGAATTGACACAACTGTTCGTTTTTTGCCTATGTTAAAAAAAAAGAAATTTCTACAGTAAACAGATATTCAAAATAAAGTACAAGCTTTTCTCAGTGCTTATCCCACTGTAATGCAAGATCTATTCAGTGGCACAGTTTTGGATTGGCATATGAGTTTTGTTTTCTTTCTCTCATAAACTTGTAGCTATTCTTACTTGTCAGCATAGCTGAACAGTTCTTTTGTTAATCTGATCTAATGATCACAAGGCTCAGGGAAGAAAGGATACCAAGGCAACTCCAACCCTGGCACAAGCACAGCCAAGTACATTTGATTTCAAGTATCATCACAAAGACACTCTCAGACTGGAAACTGTGCATTTAAATTTTGCTGTTTTCTTAGGGAATGGTCAGAATCTTTATTCAGCAGTGCTTTCTGTAAACTGGAAAACTCTTTTCAAATTACTTTGGTAAGTAGCAAGGACTACCGTTACTTCTACCCAGCTGGTGCTGCAGAACTAGTCTTCAGAATCACCCTTAACTGAAGCAGAAAATGGAGCTACAGTCTACCAACTAACCTTTCTGGTGCAATCTAGTTGTCTCTTGAGACTTTTTAATTTCCTTCAACAAACCCAGACACAATGATAGCAATGGGAATGAGAACTGCAGTTTGGTAAATCGATATAAATTACTGCAGCAGCCAAAGCTGTTGCAGTTGTTACTTGTAGGGTGCCGGAAAACCAAAGAGTTGTAACAAAAATACAATGGGTATAGATACTATTTTATTTTACAGAATTTATCATTGCTATAAAGGAATTATCTTTCCTTCATTTTCTTCCACACAGGACTTTGATTTTCAATTATCAGTGTTTGTATTAACAGCCTTTCCCAGTCTTTCTGCAGCAGACCATGCCTAACCTCTGGGCTGATGCTTTCAAAATCATACAATATCTGATTGTATGTTCATGGCATTTGGCTTGGTGTGTTTGATTTAAAGATTAATATGCATCACTAAATACAGAACATTAAGCACAATGAGTGCACCATATCCACATAAAATATAGTAGCATTCTGAGGAGAGAGAGTTGTGTTTATCTCTATTAAATTACTAAGTGTAAGGACTAAAAGGGATTCTAGTGATTGATGTACAAGTTGGAAATGTTGCAAGAGATAGATTTAATAAGTATAAAGAGAAAGAAAATACAATTAATTAAATTATTGCAAATAATATATATTCCTTGACTTTTAAATAAATTTTCATATATTAAGTGTTAAATATGCAGAGCAGTGGCATTTACAACTCTCTGTGGTGGCTGATGGTTTGCTGATAATGTTACTTTTTCTGTATTATCAAAATGAGTTAATTAAGAATTTCAAGTCTAGTGCTTAACATGACCTATGGATCCACTATATATTTAGCTTTAGGGCTCAGCCATTTGGGTCTAGAAGTGCTCACAAAGTGAAACTTACTGAGCTCAAGACAGTTTTAACTGGGAATACTAATAACATGAACATAATTCAGATATTCAACTGCCCTTCTGCCTGGGAAACCATTTGTTCTTCTTGTTTCAAACTTGACAGAGACTTCTATTTGATTTTCCCCTGCCATTTACCAGGCTTTGGAATTAGTAAGTTAATATGCCTTCAGTTATAGATTCTGTTAATCACTGCATAAACTGCAACGTTAAAAAATTTCCTACGAAGTTGAAGTGGATGAAGTTTGGTTTGACTTCAGAAGAAATTCTGCTTGACTCCCTTTGATTGAGGGAACTTCTGCCCTTACTCAGGTTGTATAAAAACAAAGTGACAGATCCACAGGGCAGAACCTCAGCTGACACAGCCTGACCCCAGTCCTCAGATTTTCTGCAGCTAGAGACCGAACTCTCCTTTTCTCATGGAATTACTGGGACCTGGGTTACCCATCCACAAAACAGACAGAGATTTCCTGCTAAACTAAGTCATGTCTCAAAGACATGTGGAGGATTGTGTCTGATTCCCGCTGATCTCCAGCCAAATGTCAATGTCACCCCTATAACACCAGAGGAGAGAACTTACTGGTCGCTTCACTTGGGACTCTGATCTATAGAAAATCCCAAGACATTCTAAAGTCCTGAGCATTGATCCCATCCCTTTGCTTCAGTACGACTTGTTTGTTGCCAGTTCACTTGAAAAGAAGGCCCTAACTGAGGACGCTCGATTGTGAAAATAATGATCTTTGAAATTAAACCTTTGATGCCTCATTTTATTTCTGCAACTGATTTTAACATCTTTGAACATCAAGATTACATAAAGTGCCTGCCTTTCAATTTTGTACAGAGTAGCTTAAAAATTATGGTGATAGGGGAAGTCTTATATTACATTGGACCCGTTCCAATATTAGGTATTTAACTTTGAGTATGCAGAGAGTGTAAATGGATGCATTTCATTATAGTGGTTTGATTTTCATGTGAATCAAGAAAACATTGTTTAAATTGGGGAAATGGCTTAGAATTTAAATTGCCAACATTCAGATAGCTGTGGATTCAAATAGAGACTAGGTCTCAGTGGACAGCTTCTTCTCTAAAAAACGATTGCATAGCAGGGTCTGAATGCCACCAGTTTTGAGAATTCTGAGCTCCAGATGCCATACCAGAATTCAACTGAATACAATATTGACATCCTCCCATGTTAGGCATCTAAATTAAGGGGTTTGATTAGGATTGAGCTAATTAATACAAGAAATAGAGAAAAAGCACTAGTTTTAGTAAACTGAAAGCTCTGTTGTTGAATTAGGAAGCATAAACATCTCATTTAGACATCAAAACCACACGTAAGTTTATAGATGTATCTGTATAAAAACATTCTGCTCCACCAGAAGCAGGCATTGGTTTCAGTTTGAGCTGTTTTGATACAAATTTCTTTTCTTTACTTGTGAGCTACAAATTGCCCATAACCTTTCAAAGAGCTTTACATTTCCATTTGTTTACTGAAGAAAAGATCTAGGATCTTCGAGGATCACCTTTGAATATTTGTTTATACAAAAGTTGCTCAAAAGTGCTAGTTATTAAATGCTTGCTTGGCTTAGTAAAACACAGGTCTCTCAGAATTGAGTAGATATGCCACTAGCAAAAAGACATATTGAATAATAAAATGCTGTGTGCCTAGCATCATTTTGTGTAACTCTAAATTTATTTATAGATTTTGACTTTATAATAGGCTTCAGTGTGTCTCTACTTTACAGTTTGCCAATGCACCCAGAGGGAAGGTTCAGTCTAATGAAATTGGGTATCACAAAAATAAGAACGGGAACAAATCAACAAACCCCTGGCATTGTAAACATGGTAAAAAGACAGATTATTGTGTTGCTAAGTTTCTTCTACCCTGAAACTAATTTTCCATGGTTCAGCTGTTGGTTCCCAAACCAGGTCGTGCTTCTGGTTTTTGCTGCAGTGCTGTCCTTCAAGGCAGGCAGGTACTGAGTGTGGTTAGGAAACACGGCCAGCTGAGTCAGCCCTGTTGAGGGGAATGTTTTTATAGACAAGGATGGGACATGGCATTTGTTACTGCCTTTCCTGGTATCTTTGAACTGACTGTCTCTCTTTCCTGTGGGAAAGACCATTTAATCCTCTTCAGGCTTTCCTAAGCTATAATAGCATTATGAATTACTTTCAGGAGTTTCTGTTTTCTCGTATTTAGCAATATTGCTGAGTGACTGGGATCTGGGCACAGGTGGCTGCCCTTGCCTTTGCCATATGTCCTTGCCATGGGAAGCTGTGCTGCTGACACAGTGCCCCAAAAAAGGGACCATCACCATGCCACTGAGTTAAACAGGCTCTTTTGTTGATTGAGGACTTTTTTACTTCCAGAAGGTGACAGTTTATTTGGGACATATAAGCAACAGGAATTTGTGTGAAAAAAGAATTGTAACTAGGTCTAGGTTAATCATTAATTATAGAGTTATTTGAAAAGTATTTTCCATTTTCCATATATTACAAACAAATATTTATAATATATTAATAAATACACATGTATGTATTTTATAACATTTTAATTGCGTGTTTCTTTTAGAAACATAATTCCTCAGATTAAAAAGAAAGCCCTTTTAAGTGGTTGGCTCTCTTAAAAAAGCAAAGAAATGCAGAAAGTCAATATTAAGTGCAAAAATATTAGTTTTAATCAAAACCCATTATCCATCAAATATTTTCAACAAAAAACATGTACCAGGAATCATAATTAGTTTTCAGTGTTTTCCTTGCACCCTTCCATGTTTGTTTTATGCTTTTGTACCATATTCTCTCATTTGAGTGACAGACTTTATTAAATACTGTGGGAGAGTGACTATTCTCTGTGCAGCCAGCCAAGGCAGTCAGGCCTGGGGATCTCAAGAGGTCCTTCCCAATCTATCTATTCTGTGATTTGGGTACCTTTTCTGAGGAGGAAGCCTCAGTCTGTTTTGACAATTTCCCCCACTATTCCACGTAAATGGTTTTGCACGAGCAGGATGACAAAGGAGCAGTGCTTGACAGGTGAGCAGTGCTTGATTTAGGCAAATTTGAATTTTTTTTTCTTTTATTCCCTGCTCTTGCACCTCATTTTTCTGATCTCAGCTGATCTTACGCAACTGTAGCCCAAGAGCTGCCAAGGAACTACATTCATTTAAAACAGCTTCACACAGGATTTATACCAGAGAATTTTGCTCTACCTGATCTTTGGCTTCATGCATTACTATGTAATTATGATCTCTTACACTTCATTAATTAATATTCATTTAAGCAACACAGGCAACATAAGCACACAAACAGGTTTTAGTTATCTACAATCCAAGATAGTCCTAGAGGAATAAAGTTATTCTGCAGTGTTCATTTGTTTGTTTTTAAAAGTTGGCAACTAAATCTCCAGATCAGGAAACACATGCACAGTTACTGACATGAGACCAAATTGCTTTCCTTGTAACATTTCAACATCTTGTTTATTTGCAGCTGCAAATTTCTCAGCTGAGAATCTGGACAGAAATACTACAAAATTTTATATACAAAAAAGCGAATTAATTTGCTAAAGAGAAAAATGAAAATGAACGTGTTGTTGGAAAGGCTCAATATTTTTTCCTTCACAAAATAGAAAAACTACAAATCTAATTTCATTATTTTTTAAGTCTTTTGAGGCCACTTGATGTTTATTCAATAGGAGTACTTGCATCATCTCTCCTTAGGTGCATTAAGTGAATTTAGTATTTCACTTTTGTGGCCAAAAATATGTCACTGGTGTGAGGAATAGCACAAACCCCATAAATTATAGCCAAGTTGAATTGTATTCTGTCATCTTCATGACCACAATCTCTGTGCCCTAAAAAGTTGTAGCTGGCTCTATTTCACCCTATGCTCAGTATTGATGAAGCAATAAAAGGTGGGTATTAACATCAAAGAACCAATAGTGAAATAATTGTTTAGCTGTGTGGGAGACATCGAGGCTGCAGTCAAAAGTACATAAATTTGAAAACAGCATCCAAGTCCATGGCTGGAATCTGTGGAGAGTTGTCAGAAAGGGCAGGTTAGAACAGAATATCATATAGTGTAAACAATCAGAAACCATTATTCTTTCCCATGATTTATCTACTGTTAAAATTTTGTTCAGTGCTTTACAGACAGGTCTGAAGACACAATAAGAAATCAAAGAGTGAAGAGACTTTTGCAGTACTTAATAATGCAGACATCACCATCTGAGCAAGCTCAGTGGGAATATATTTTGCTTTTCAGTTTGGGTCGTGACACTCACAAGCTGCTGGAGGTGCACCTAACTTTGCCAGGCAGGCTGTGAGCAATGGTGTGGTAACTGATCCATGTTAAAGCTAACAGCTTCTGTCTGCTGGGCTGAGCAAGGAAGGTGCCTTTGTGCTCATACGTGGCTGTGAACTAGAGCAGATGAAATGTAGGCACATATTCTTCCTATCTGCTGCCTTTGCAGTGAACCAGGGAGCTGAATCTGAATCTTCCACGTCCCAAGTCATCACTCTGCCTCCAGGGAATACTTCACTGAATGCCATTCCATAACGGATAGAAAAGCAAGTGTTTCCTCACCCCTGCCTTGCAGGCTTGTCCACAGCAAGGGCTGTGACTTATGAGAATTCTACAAAAATGTCATTTCACTGTGTATCTGTTTCCGTGCCAGAATTACAGGCATTGACTCCAGCAGGCTTAGCCTGGGATTATTGAAAAGAGCTTCCTGGAGGCAACTGATTTCCCAGCAACTCAGACTTCCTAGAGAAAATCTGGGAACAGTGATTATTCCATCATTAGAAGTCAAAGCAAAGCAAATGAAGATACATCTCAGAAAACATACTGCCGTGAAAGGGTGATAGGCTGAACGTGGCAGTGATTTCCTCTGTGATTCCCTAAGATGAAAGAAAGCATAGATTTGGAGTCCTGGCATTACAAAATTACTTCCTGGAGACTACAGTTTGTCTGGGACACTTCAGACAGATTTAACACTCTGAACTAATATGCAGCAAGGTCCACATCACAGCACATTGTTTCTCTAGCTACTATGAAACATCACAGGATGTAGAAAGATGTTAGCTTGTAGGGGTATCCCATAATTCACAGAAAGATTCAGCTGTTCTGTCTAAGAGGGTCAATTCCTCTATCTATAGCCTCATTTACAACAGCAATTCCAGCTCAGATATGGACACTTAATCTTTTTTTCATTATTATTATTCTTTCTGTACAATAGTAATTTCCAGGTTGAGGACACACCGCTCTAATCCCTTCTTTTCTCAAAGGCTGTATAAATTATTAAGGTTGTACCTTGTTTTGTAGCAGCCGCTACAGCTGACATTTGACTGTTTGAAAACAAAACAAAAAAACAAGCATACAAACTCCCAAAGCAATCCCCCACTTTTTTAGATCACATTTAGCCCTCTATAAAATGGTATCAGGAGAAAAAAAGGGATATATAAATAATTTCCCATTACTCATTCAGCTGTGCATTGGAGAATGACTAAAGGAAAAAATGCCTACTGTGACAAAATCTGATAACAAATATGTACATTCATATCTTATTTTGATCTTTATAAAAATGTGATTTATTTTCTTGATTTCTAAGGCCATGGGCAGCTGAATAGACCAGCCTTAGGAAGTCAAGCTGTTCCAGTTTGAAAGACCTGCAGACGTCTTGAAATCCCTGAATAATGAGGTAATCTTACCACAAGAGTGGAAAATTTACATTAAGATTATTTTAGATTGACTTTGACTCTCTTTGGATTCAAAATCTTCCAAGCACTCAGTCCTCTTATCAGTAGAAGTGAATTTAACCACTTCAAAAGAGGAGGTGGAGGAAGAGGGAAAAGATTCTCATAAGGCTGAGCCTGCTGTTGAGATTGTCTCTATTTCTCCTCTTCCATCTCATTTTATATGTGTGTCTCATCCTCATCCCTGATTCAATGACTGCAATATTGTAGAAATATTGCACCACTGAGTGCTACGTGCCACGGCCTCCTCCATACCTGGCCTGATGGACCTACACTGAACGTTGCAGTGGGTACAATAAATATGCTGAAAATCTTCTCTTTTTTGCCATCTCTTTGATGAAAGTTTCTGAAGGCTATGGCTACTTACCTGGAGTTAGACTAAGTCTGATCCTCGTGTGTACATCAAGCTGACGGCAGCTTGGTATTCCTGCCGTGAATTTTTCTGGGGCAAAGTTATGTACAAATGAATGCATTAAAGATGCATTTGAAATGCAACAGTCTCTGCAGATTGTGTAGAAGCAAGAAGGCTTTAAAGAAGAGAAATGGATCTGGAAATGCCAGGGTTCAACGTTTGCAACAGTCCCAGTGTGAGCACAAGAGGTCTTCTTAATTAAAGGGGGGTGAGGAGGGCAGGCAGCCTGCAATCACAGTGTGGGGTCTGCAAGTACTCTGAAGATGGCACTTTACGATCATGAAATGTGCTCGTCTCACAATGATGCCTGCCTGCCTGCCTGCCTGCCTGCCTGGTTTAAGAGGTGATTATCTGTCTGGCAAAGGATCACATCATCAAAACTCCTGAATGCCACTCTCAAGTGAGGCCTGCCCTGGCCTCAGGGGGAGCACAGAAGGGTAACATATTAAAATGTGGCAGTTCTTCCACTTTGGGTGAAACAGCTCCCTTGCATTGCATTTTGTATCCCAGCTTACCCAGTGCAGTTAACTTCTCCTAAAACTACTGATATGAGAAAGGAACTTAAAGAGAGTAAAACTTCGGGTGTAAATAAGATCCATTGTGCCGTAAGCAAGAAGCAACAGCGCAGAGGCCAGGCTGCCTTTTGAGCACTGCGCGGCTGCTTTGTATCTGTGTCACAGTGTGGGACCTGGCACATGTTTTAGACATCTGTGATGGTTTTCAACTGTTGAGAGAGCAAGACATTCAAACAGAGGCACTGGGAAGGTAACAACTTAATGAAAAAAGAGCCCTGTGTGGCCCAAGCGTTGTCCCAGCCCCTCGGAAGTTGTGACGATGAAGAAGAGGCTTTGAAAAGTCAGGTCATGGACAACTTGTTGCTGCTAAAGCACACCTTTACAGAGCATGTCAAACCACCTCGCCCAAGGACTGCTGTTATGCCCACTTCCTTCTCGACACACAGACTTCCCATCACTGTAATTTGCCTTTGCACATCTGGGAAAATTGTCCTTAGTGATCAGTTCAGTAGAAATACCAGGAGACAGACAGACAGGCAGATGTGTTGCTGGATCCACTTTCAAGAGTGAGGCTGAAAGACAAACACCAAGGTTTTTGTGTTGCAATCAGAACAGCAGTCCCAGTGAGGCTGGTTATTACACAAACCATGTGCAAAACAACTGTCTGCACCTTTGTAGGACTCACTGCAGAAGTGAGAGGTGAGAGGGGAGTATGTTTGTGTGAGTATCTGGGTGTTTATACAGAGTATTAGTTGAAACTGAAGGCTTTGGAATAGCAGGAAGGTGGTCCTTTTTATTTCTATTTCATAATTTTGTGTGTTATTTAGGCCATTCCAGTATGTAACTATTGTTGTGATCCAGGTTTGGGCTCCTCCCTGAAACCTGCTCTTCTTCCCTTCTCTGCTATGCAGGCATCTTGCTCAGAGATGCTGTTCATGTTCTTTCTTCTCTGTGACAAAACAGTGATTCTTATTAGAAATACTGTGAAATCAGTGCAATGACTCAAATAGTAATTTAAATGGGAAATTGGAAAGTTTGTTCTAAACACTGTAGAGTGAAAAATCTTTCAAAGGACAGCATAAAATTGACAGGTGATGCCCAAATACACAAAGGTGTGGACATAGAGAAAATATTTTGTGCAACTGTTGGGATACATCAAGGTATGAACAGATTGTGTTCAATCTGCAAAAACATACTTTTCCTTTTTTTGATTATTTTTAGAAGAAATTTTGCTGAAAAATGGAATTGTTGCAGGGTGCATGTGTTAATAAAACACTAAACCAGGTGTTTAAACTATAAGAAATTAGGATCAGTAGAAAAACTCACCTGTTTAATCCTGAGTACTTAAAGGGATTGATGGAGTAGGGTACCTTGTTCTCCAAAGAACAGAACTCCTAATTTCTTTGTTAATTGGCGTTATCTCATTCATTACAGTTATAATGAGTGTTCACAAACAGCAAATCCTCTCTTTCTTATCTCTGTCAAAGCATATGGTCCTAGCAAAGGAACCAAGATAACAGGATCCTAATGCAGATGTCCTCTAAATTCAGGATACTGAGTGATTCTGTCCAAAGGAGCTGAAATGAGCCTTAACAAAACTTAACACTTTATGTGCCTTGGTATGGTCAGTAGGAACTGATTTTAAAGAACACCAATTCATCCATCCTAAGATAAACTACGGGTAAGCGTGTTACAGTTTTAAAGCAAGTGACTCCATGTCATGAGTAATGCTTTTGTTCCAAAAGTCACAGCCTCTAACAAGGGGCAGGACTTGTCGGGAATCTTCCAATAAAGTGTTTTTCATTGGAAAATGACAG
The DNA here is from genome assembly GCA_013398055.1 of Ifrita kowaldi. Taxonomy (NCBI): domain Eukaryota; kingdom Metazoa; phylum Chordata; class Aves; order Passeriformes; family Cinclosomatidae; genus Ifrita; species Ifrita kowaldi. The sequence continues at coordinate 366,358 of VZRS01014314.1, forward strand.
TTAGTAAGAAGCAGTATATTTCATGAGTTTCCGTGGACCTCCTGATGCAATTTATTTTAAAACAAATCTAGATTTTCAGATTTAGCATTTCTTTTTGAAACCATTTCCAGATGAAGCAACTCATTGTTTTTAAATATCAGCTAAAATGCATCTCAGAAAGACAAAAATTAAAAGAACTGAAAATTCGTGTAACAGTAATATTTCATTTTTTCTCAGTTATATTTATATTTATATTTACTTTTTTGTGTATGTTGAATTATGGCCTAAATATGACATAGAAAAATGTTTACGATTCTCAAAAATTTTAGATGGCAGGAAAATACTATTTTAGGAGAAAAATTCACACTTTTCGTCAGTGACATCCTGGTGTACAGACAGGCCAAAACCCAGATCCCAAAAGATCAGTAGATATGTTTCTCTTGTTGATTTCATTGACACATTAAATGTTTGTCTTTTGCTTGGTCATAGCATTTCCTCCATAATAGTTTTATGTGGACCTGAGAGTCTAAATCCCTAATTTAAAGTTCCCTTGATCCTTGCACTTTGAACATTGTTAGTTGTGGTGCTATTTATCAAACATACAATTTTTGAAGTTCCTGCTGAAACTGCTTCCCAAGAGAAGTCTTTTCTTCTTCAGGCCTGACAGTTCCATAAATTATTTTAAGATGTTATAACCTTCTATATTTTCTAGTGAGTTATACTGCTAGTTAAAAAAGGCTCTATGCTTCTGAGGAGCCTCCAATTTGATTGTTTGCTGGGAGCAACATTGTGAAGAGAAAATGCAGCCATTGGTCTTGAGCTCCGATATCATCTCGTAACAAATGGTCTCAATTAAAGACAATTCACGGAAGTCCATGGAAATATAGTCAATTATCAAACCCAGAAAAAGAAATGCTTTGAGAACACAATTTGACTTCATTTTGCAAGGTATTAAAAAAACATGCAATACAAATACAGCAGAAAAATAAAGTCACACCAGGCAGAAAACGACAAAAAACAGTGACTAGAAGACATTTTTTCTGCACCTGAAGTTTGTGTCCTCATTTCCTTAACAATTTGCAAACTCCATACTTATAGTAAATACTTGAATGAGTGTTCATTTAGTTCTATCTAGTCTGTTTTGTTTCTCCAAAATCTGCCCTTAATGCCAGCTGAGTAAGAACTTACAGGCAAGGCAAAGAACCTGAAAAGTTAAACAATTTTACATCATGAAGGGAAACGTCCGTCCTGTCAAAACTCTGCTGTTTTTTGAGGCAAAGAAATTTATCATCACTGCAATTATTATCATAGCTTCATTCAGCTCCTCCAGAATCATAAGAAAAGAGAGATGATGAGATGATAAGGAGTAGTATTTGCTATAGTTATACTCATCCACAATGTAATAGCAGTTGCATAAAAGCTACCTAAAAATCAATGCACGTATTTTGGACAGAAATTAATGTGTTACATCAGAGGCATTCTTCTAAGTTATTATTATTGTAAGCTGGTTCGCTGCTTCCTTCTTATTCACTATGTTTCTGCTCTCAGAATTGCAGGTCCAAAGAGACACAAGGGCTGCGAAGTCTAAAAAATGCATTAATGGTCTGGTGGGGTCTTCCGTAAATGTTTTGCAGACCAATGGTGCAGCTCAGACAGAGGAAGTTTTTTATCAGGCATTTCTGACTGCTCAGGCTGAGAATAGAAGTAAATAAGTGTAAACACAATATCAAGATCCATCTGCTAGAAATGTTTCTATAGAAAAAAACAATCTGTGACTCTCCCTCAAATTTTGCTTCCATTTTCAGTGCTAAGATGAAAGACCTTTGTCCAGTGAGAGCTGGGGAGGATGCTTCTAGCCATGGGTCACTGGCATGATCCGGCAAAACTCCTCTTAGTTTCCTCCCTCCTCAGCCAATAACTCCAGCATGTGCTTCACACCCACCCTGTGGGATTTCGACACACAGTGACAAGGACTTCTGTTAATCAAGGCCAAAAGAGCTAACACTGTATTTAATTGCCTCACTTTGAGCAGGCTGGTTTAAAAATGTTTTTCTAGTTGCTCCCCAGGCTGCCTGGCATGTTTTTGGCTGCTATAAGCCAATAAATAACAAAAGTAACAATCATAATAAAGAGTAAATATTTAATATTATAGGAACAACATTGCTGAGTACACAGTATTTTGAGTGACAGATGTGTATTTGTTAGTGATATTAACTAAATAGAGAGCACCTTGCAGTTTCTTTAATAGTCACAGAATTAATCACACAGATTAATAATGTTGCCACTCACAGCAGGAAAACGATTTCTTCTCAGCACTGACTTTCTTTTTCGCTATGAATGTTTTCAGCCAAAATAGGTGGTGACACATGAACAAGCTCCCTAGCTTCTTAAAACTGATTTTCAAAGATTTTGCACATTCACTTCAGAGACTCAGTTTTCCCATTCGAGTGAGGATGTGGTCCTTGCTCTGGGAAGCCAAGAACTATTACTCAGCCTCTTTTCTGGTGCAGTGGGGATTGCTCATCTGATGCTGGAGAATAGGAGTGGGAGTTTCTCCACCCAAACACATCCTGGAGTATGTGTAATACAGCAGTATGCGAGAAAGGATTAAATATTTTTCTCTTGCTCGAAACACCTCTTGAATATGAAGGTGGTTGAGACTTAGGAAGCACAGCAGAAAAGTGCCTTAGCTAATTCTCGACATAGTAGACAGAAAGGAAATTAGCACAGCAGTGTGCCAAGGCCAATATAACCTGTTCTTGGGAAGGAGCACTGCACACTGTCTTTTTCCCTGGGCAGACTATGAAGGAGACAAACTGGCCTACACCAAAGTCAAGGGTGGTATTTTGTTGAATAAACTTTTGCTTCTGCGCTATCCCTGCAATTGCAGCTGTTTTCCACATGAAGGTGATGCAGATTGAATGGATGACTTGGTATCCGGTCAAATTCTGAGCAATAATGGGTTTGGCATGAAAACAGTAGTTCGAGAAGTCAGGTTGTGTGTTCAAACATCTGTATTTGATGCATCATTTTCTGGGCCATATAAAGGCCAGTTGAAACTGTATCCAGTGACAACACGTTATCCTACGGGATCAGAGTACCATGTAATGCCAAGTACTAAATAAATTATGGTTGCACTGCTGGGAGAGAAAGCAAGGTCACTGGCTTGCTGTAAGAAAGCTTTACTTTGGAGTTAATAGTCTGCAGTAGTTTGAAACAAGGCAAGCAACCAGCTAAATTGAAGGTAGGCTTTTGTGCATACATTAGGTGCCAGGAGAGTTTTACATACTTTCAGAACCTTGCATTGCCTTTCATTTTGATGAAAACAAAGTGGATTTCCTTTGAAAATGGAAAATTAAAAAAAACAAAACAAAACAAACCTCTTGTGCTTCGGGTATGCTATGAAACAATTCTTTGCAGATAAGCCCTTCTAACAACTGTATTGAATAGAAAGTCACACATCAGGCAGCTTTACATCAAAGTAAAATCCCAAAATACAGTATAATTCAGCCAGAAGGGAGCGATACATTTAAAGATGGGACTTTATCATTGATGAAAGACTGCATTATTTATTTCAGGGAGTCCTGTAATAAACCTTATTTAAAAAAACATTAAAATAAATAAACAAATAAGTACAAGAATGAATAGATGAATGAATGGTAGTATTTTGTATGTATTGTTCTAATCAAAAAATAACTTTCACTTAAAGCTAGTTCTTATGAAGTATTTTCAACCATAACAAAATTGGATTTTCACCACATGTAAAAATTCCTTTTTGGTAAATTTCTTTTCCCTCACTGAAACCTGCATTAAAAAAAAAAAAACAACCAAAAAAAAAAAAAAAAAAAAAAAAAAAAAAAAAAAACACCAAACAAAAAAAAAAAACCTTGCCAAAATTTCTATGCTTCCTAGCAGAATTTGAGGATCTAAGGAGGGAAAGCAATATGATACTTGTATTGAAATAAAAAGAAAGAATTTCAGTGGATTCAATATCATTCACTTCTCAGACAAAAAGAAAATAGCCTTTGCTTCAGTTTTAAATGGAGATTATTTGTCTGAAAGCTTGACAAAGCGTAAGAGAGAAACTCTATGTTTCTTCCTGAGCTTCAGAGCATCATTTAAACTGGAGGAAATCCTAAAATACCCCTTGATTATCATCATCAACCTCTATGAAGAACTTCATCAATGTTTTGTCTATTCTGGTGGCAGTGGGCAAAAAAATCAGTGATTCATTGGTAGTATAGGCCCTAACATCCCTCCAGCCCTCCTCACCATTAATTTTCCATTATCTGTTATTCTCTGAGCTCAATAAAGGGCAGCACTGAGCCCCATTAAGTGATGATGTTCTGCGGTGAATGGGCAGCAGAAAAGTGGATAAACGAAGAGCCTGACCAAAGCTCATTGCAGTAAATCAGATTTCTTTTATTCCAAAGACTGGCTGAAGCGTGTCTGTCCCCTCCTATGTTCCCTAATCCCTGGCACACCTGGGCTGCTGCCACAGTGCACCAGTACTCTCTGGTGAAGCTGAACCAGCCTTTGAATCAGTGCACTTCGGAAAGAGCTGCAACATTTAGTTGGTCGAGACATTTTAAGGAACATAGGAAAAATAGTTGAGAATTTGATCTCTACAGCTCTAGGGAAGTGTTTTGTTCTTTCACATAATTGTGGAAAAGTCTAAGAATAAATCAAAATATAGTTATTGTGGTGAAGAGAAGAGGCGAGTCTGCCTCTATTCACAGGAAGATTGAATTTTAAATTACGCAGGTCAGACACTTAGATTGCTCAAATGTGATATCTTAATTTTTTATTGTCTTTTGGAGGAAGGAAACCTTGTTTCATCCCATTCAAAATCTAAAATTTGTAATAAGTGCTTTGAATGTGGAACCACATCATTATTTTTTCATGCTCCTGAAGACAAAGGGAATAGTGAACAAAGAAACAGGACAGTGGAGCTGACTGTGTTCGTGGTCCTCACAGACCTTCAGATGGATGGATGTGTGCTGAGTTCAGCCGTGCAATGCTTTAGCATCTTGTTTCAGCTTGCCCTGTAGCCAATGAAGAGCACAGATTAATCACTCAGGGAGTGATTGTTCCTATCCAGACACCTGTGCATGTGCTGCTTATAAAGTAGGTACAGCAAAACCTTCTGAATTGCTCCTTCTTCTCTCCACTGAATATAGAGGAATACTAGAAATCTAGATTGACCTGGACGCTGATTTAGATAGCAAATGTGAAGCTGCTGGCATATTAAGTTTTTAGTAAAATTATCCCTGTCACAAAAACTGAGTGGCTACCCCCAGGTTTTCAGAATCCTGTAGCTGAGGTGAGAGACCAGCTGAGAGGCTGCCAGGGTCATTGCAAAACTGTGGAGGGGGTGTTCTAAGGAGATCTAAGTAATGCTGCAAATCAGAAAACTTCATCATATTTTCTGCAAGAGTTTATCTAGCCAGGAAAACCCCTAGTCATTCACTGCTCTGTGAGGGAGGATTTCTGTGAGTGATAGCTATTGGGAGCAGAGCAAATATCCGGGACATCACTCATGGAATATGTGGGAACACAGAAAAACTCATCAGTCTCATATGCTACCTGGAATGAGAAACTAAAAGTCAAAGAAGAAACAATAAAGCTCTTGGGAACTTGCTCAAAGTTGTGTTATGGGATCTGTGGCACCCACAGCTACCAACAGAACTTTTTTATTTCACTCTGACCAAGCACTGGAACAGGATGCCCAGAGAGGTGTGGAGTTCCCCTCACTGGAGTTGTTCAAGAGCTGCCTGAATGCAAGTCTGTTCCATGTCCTCTGGGATAATCCTGCTTGAGCAGGGAACTTGGACCAGTTGACCACTGTGGTCCCTTCCAACTTGACCCATTCTGTGGTTCTGTGATCCGGGCATTCCCCTCCATCACTAAATGCTCTGTTAGCAAAATATTGATAGAACTGTGGTGCAGTGGGAATCTACTGGCCACATCTTCTGGCAGTTCATTAGGGTTCTTCCTTGTCTTAGCTTGTCTGCTCTTGAGACATTTATTAACATTATTATCATCAGTAGAGCTCTGCACGGATTCATGACCTCTCCCATGAGTCCCTAAACAAACAGATTAAGCAGCTGCAGAATTTCCCTAGGTAAGTTAAGAGTAAAATGCCACAGACCTTTCCTGTTTGCTTGAGAACAAACACACAATGTTTGTTTGGCACTTTTCTTTTTGCTTGCTTGCAAAAATAATGAGCCCTTTCCCTGTAAGGTATTTTCCCAGATTATGCAGAAGTAGTGGATTCCAAGCCCTATTTAATATTTGTCCACAGAAACTAATAGATATGTGAAAGTTTATGCAAAGAGAGCTTCTGAGCTCATGGAGCTTTTTCCTCCCCACACTGACTTAGCTCAGTGGAATTAACCATGTCTTCTTTTATACAAATTTCATGCTGAGGCAACTCAATTTCAGACTCAAAATTCAAGGTGACTCAGGACAATCCACTTCAAAGGACAGTTTTCTGGCTCACATAAGTTGAGGAAATAACAGATCCATATGTTGTAGAAGGGGTTGAGTAAAGAGATCTTTGTGGAGCAGGATCAATTGCTCTTGGTTTTTAGAGCACAGAAGTGTTTTGATGGGACTGGTGATAGTCTGTGCATTCCCCATGTAGTTCCAGATCAGGGCACGCAGATTGCACAAAGCTCCCTGGCAGAGTGGGTTCAGAATAAGTTGTATGCAATCCTATCATCTGATACTGACCCACTTTTTTGGTTTATTCATATACCTGAGACATTGTTTTAATTGAGATGGGTGTAGAGAATGGGACTCCTGGTATTCACTTCCTTTACAGCTCTCCAAAACGTTGATAGGGTGCATGGAAACAAACAGGTATCAGTGATGTTATCAAGATCTTAAACTAAGTTTCTTTAGAGTCTTCCTTTTTTTTTCTTTTTTTTCTTTTTTTTTTAAATATACTTTCTTACTATTCAAATATCTGAATAGGAGACCGGACTGTCCTTCATGGAGATGCAAACCTAGAGTAGCTGTGGCATATCAAGAAAAATTACTCCATGCCTTTATTTAGGGAAGTGATCTTGCATGATTTCTAAACAACAACAAAAATACCTGGAACCCCATCCCAGATAAAATTTAAATTTATGGTAACATATCCATGTTATCCTCCTGTTTTTCCTGACATGAGGAGGGACGAGGCAGTTGAAATATTTTAGTGCATCTTTTTTTCTTAGGGTCATGAGACAATTACATCACAAAACATCCCTGTGTCTCCAGTTAAAAAATTATATTGTAGCAACAGTTACTGCAATCAGACTCTGTATGCTCAACACTGTGTATATAAACCCCTTAGGAAAAAACTCAGATGCACAGAGAGATGACTGGAGAAGAAAACAGACCAAGTTGCTGATTCTGTATAGCAGAGGAATAAGAGAACCAGGTAAAGAATATAGAAATTCTGTTTCATAGTCTGCTTCAGATGATAATGTAATTTCTCCTAAATTACACATTTAAATCTAGACAGAAAGATGTGATTTTTGAGAGAATTGTCCTCACAGGTTTTTAAACCATCCTTCAAATCCATGCAATTATCTCCAGTTTTACTTCCAGTGTGACTGACACTGCTTTGGTGTATGTTACTTCCAGCTACATTTCTTATGATGATGTAACAATTGAAAATACACTGCTAAATGTCTGAGTTCTCCCTTGATTTTAATGGGATCTAGATTAAATGACAGTAATAAGCATCCCTTTGTGCACAATTCTTCCAGAAGAGTTGCAAAAGTGGTGCTAAAGAGCCCTCTCTCAAAAACTGTAACTTCAAAGTAAGGTAGGAGGCTCATTGTGGTTTCTTTTTCTTCCAAATGCCCTATTAACTCTATTAAGCTTGAAACTTCAAATCACTCACTGCTTCTGTGACCTGACCAGCCAAAATGCTACTTCTTCTGCTGTCTGGAGAGAGCTGGAAACTGCTTTTTGCCTTTTGCTACAGTTTTTAATTCCATTTCACTGACAAAATTCAGCATAAGGGAGCAGAAACTGAGTTTTCATCTGTTTTGTTCATTCTCAGCAAAATTTGTAGCTAGTTCCCAAAGCCTTTTTGTTTAAACTAGTTCATTAAACCAGAAAAAACTATGTAGGATATTTTCTATGGTCTTATTTGTTGTGGAGTTGCTTCAGGGGTTCCTATGGGGAAACTGTCGTGACAGTTTTGATGTGGAAATACAATAATATAGAGATTATATAGCTGATGTTGCAGAATATCAGCTTCTTCTCTAGTGATTATAAAGTATACAGTTTATCAAAGTACAGAGAATTCCAGAATTCCCCAGTGCTCTTCATGGGAGACTGTAAAAATAAATAATCCAGACTCAAAAAAATCAACCAAACCAAACAAAAAAACCCAAAAAACCTGAAACAAACCCAAAAAACCTGAAACAAACCAAAAAAACTCCAAAACATTTAGAGATTTAGTAAAGAAGTGATAAATTGTCATACAAAATCATAGGGAATCTTCATGTTTAGGTTTCTCTTCCTTGTGCACCTCTTTGTGCCTGTTATTCATGTCTAACTACATGCCTCTAATAATTTAATTGATCATTTCACCTATTGAAAACACATGGTGCAATTTGTTCAAGAAAGACAACGTTCTCCAACAATGTCATTAAATATTTCAGCTCGTGCTACCACCTGTGGATGGTTCAGTTCAACCCCTTATACCCTTCCTTTACCATTGTCATGCTTTTCTTCATGCTAATCACACTCCACGGTCTTTGTTGTACTGTTTGATAAGTGATTTCACTTCTTCCTTTCCAATCTCTTCTGCAAACTGGTTTATCTATGGTACCCTCTCACTGTAGATGTCTCCATCAGTACTATCTGTTCCTACACCTCTGCTAAATCAGTAAATAAGTATACAGCTGAGAGCTGTGCAAAACAAAAGTTATATGATCAGCTTTCTGTAAAAAACCCAATGATCTCTTCTCATATTTATTCTCACCTCTCGTTGCTCTGAAAGTCCATTATGGCTAATGACAGAAAAAGATTGAAATAGCTTAATATTGTTTAGTTTAGAAAGGAGCAGAGTAGGAAAAATCACAATATAGAGAGATGTGACCTGAGGAAGGTAAATCTGACATTCTTATTTACTCTCCTAGAAAAAGAAATTATTCTGTCCAGATGTAAAATGCAGGGGATAAATTACTGCTCCACAGAGCATGCTCTGGGGCTCACTGCCTCGAGATATTGAGGGCAAGACAAAATTGCTGCTTACAGAATTGGCCAGTATAAACATAATGCCATGAAGAAGGAGAAATATGGTGGTGAGCAGAACAGCCAGCAAACGTGGGGGATCTCCCTTTATTTATTACAAGCCGCTCCAGCCCTGGCAGTTCTGTTTACCCACCAGATATATTCCCCGTAGGCAGCTCAAATTGCCTAAACCAAGGTGAAATTAAACTGCAGTTTATTGTCCTTGGGATTGTTAATCTTCCAAAGAGGTGCAAACAAATATGCTGGGGACTGGTCCTAACAACCAGATCCCTCTTACCTTTTTATAAACTTCTGATTGCATTTTAAGAAATGAGGGTATAATGGACTAGCAAGGCTGAGATCTCTGGATCCATATCACTGAAACCACCATCAATATTAGCATGCACAGGTGTCCCATTGGTCAAGAAACCTAAAAGGACCCAGACCAGCTCACATATTTGCATCCCAAAGGTGCTTCACCTGTTGAGAGGCAGCAGGCAGTGACAAAACATAGAAACCTTTATATGTCTTCCTAGCAAATACAGGACACAGCTCTGAAAACTACTAAGGCTCATGTGCCTTGTGACCATTAAAGCACTCACAGAAGAAAAAGACTTTGAGAAGGAAATCCATAATTCATGTACCTCCCCTTCAGACCTGAACTGGAAGAGTAACAGGGAGCAGAATGATGTCCCCAGAATCCAAATGGAAATGTTCAGTGACCTATGACACCCCTGAGACACACAGGTCTAGGGGGACAGATGGGATCCACTCAAGGGTACCGAGTGAGCTGACAGAAGTGCTCACCCATCCTCTTTCCGTCATTCACCAGCAGTCCTGGCTAACTGGGGAAGTTCCACCTGACTCAAAGCCAGCAAATGTGATGCCCATCTACAAGAAGGGCCAGAAGGAGGACCCAGGGAACTACAGGCCTATCTGCCTGGCTTTGGTGCTGGGGAAGGTCATGGAGCAGATCATCTGGAGTGTCAGGTACAGGACAACCTTTCACAAATCACAGCATAGATTTGTGAAAAGCAGGTCCTGCTTGACTGACCTGATCTGCTGTGGCAAAATGACCTACTGAGTGGGTCAGGGGAATGCTGTGGATGTCTGTCTGGACATTTGTAAAGCTTTTGATTCCATTTCCCGCAGCATTCTCCTGGAGAAACTGTCTGGTCATGGCTTGGACAGGTGCACTGTTTTCTGGGTAAAAAACTGTCTGGATTGCCAGGCCCAGGGAGTTAAATCTAATTGGCAGCTGGTCACCAATGGTTTTCTCTAGGGTTCAGTGGTTGTGCCAATCCTGTTTAATATCTTTATCAATGATCTGGACTAGGGGATGGAGTAATCTCAGTAAGTTTGCAGACAAGTTGCATGGGGGTGTCAATCTGTTGGAGGGTAGGCAGGTTCTGCAGAGGGATCTGGGCAGGCTGGATCAATGGGCCAAGGTCAACAGTGTGAGGTTCAACAAGGGGAAGTGCTGGGTCCTACCCTTGGGTCAGAACACCTCCATGCAGTGCTATGGGCAGGGGGCAGAGTGGCTGGGATGCTGCCACTGGAAAAGGAGCTGGGGGTGCTGGTTAACAGCTGCTGAACATGAGCCAGCTGTGCCCAGGAAGGCCAATGGCATCCCGGCCTGTATCAGCAATAGTGTGGCCAGNAATAGTGTTGCCAGCAGGACTGGGGCAGGGATTGTCCCTCTGTACTCAGCACTGGTGAGGCTGCACTTTGAATCCTGTGTTTAGTTTTGGGCCCCTCACTGCGAGAAACACACTGAGGCATTAAAGGATGTCCAGAGAAGGGCAGTGGAGCTGGGGAAGGATCTGGAGCACAAGTCTGATGAGGGGTGGCTGAGGGAACTGGAGTTGTTCCACCTGGAGGAAAGGAGGCTCGTAGGAGACCTTATCAATCTCTACAACTACCTGAGTAAAATAACAAGCAATAGAACAAGAGGAAATTGCTGCAAGTTGTGCCAAGGGAGGCTTAGATTGCATGTTAGGAAAAATTGCCTCCCCAAAAGGGTTCTCAAGCAGTGGTACAGGCTGCCCAGGAAAGTGGTTGAGTCATCATCTCTGGAGTGTAGATGTGGCACTTGGGGACATGGTTTAGTGGTGGGCTTGGCAGTGCTGGGTTAGTGGCTGGACTTGATGATCTTAAATGTCTGTTCCAACCTAAATGGTTCTATGACTCTATGATATTGTTAATATTGTTAATATTTATCATAAGATTTGAAGATGAGAGAAGCACGTGTCTGACACAGATAGCCTTAAATTCCCTCTCAGGCTGCACTCAGCAGAGAGATCTGTGACTTTACTGCAGCAGGTCAGCTTATAATGGGGTACAAGCAGGTGAAGTATTGAACCTTTAATTCTGTGTTAGTCCATAAAGCACTTACAAAACATCTGTGAAATTTATACCTTTGGTCTGCCTTTTCAGTCCTAGTTTATGGTAGATGAAAATACCTTTGAGTTTCAGAGAAGAAAAAGAATCATAATCTGTGAAAAAGTGAGAACCCAATTTCAAATAAACTGATTGCACAGGTAACATAATTTACATTAGAGTCTAGTGATTTTGCTCATTATTACAAATCTCATAATTTTTAGATATTTCTTAGAATCATAATCTATAAAAAAGTGAGAACCCAATTTCAAATAAACTGATTGCACAGGTAACATTATTTACATTAGAGTCTAGTGATGTTGCTCATTATTACAAATGTCATAATTTGTAGATATTTCTTTACATTTCAGTTTTTCATTTTTGCTCAGAATTAGGAAAGTACAATGTTTTACAAGTTTTGATAACAAAGAAGTAAGAGCCATCACCATTGCTGTGCTGGTGAAGGTTAAGATGCCCATCTAAGAGGAAGGCACTGAAATCTCATTCAATGTTTTTCTTGATGTTCAGACAGATTGTAGGTAAGGTATCATATTAACATTGAAAATTTAAAAGGAACAAAAAATTTATAATCTTTTTCTCAGTTAACCTCATTTAAAAAAAATTTTCTCCAAAAAAAAGGAGGGCAGCAAGATGTAACTTCTTCTTACACTGCTGCAAAGACCCCCAGAACAGGTGTCCATGGTGCATGCCCAGGCTCTGCTCTTCCAGCTTCCCGTAATCACCTGGGTACCATGAGCAAGCTTTAGATCTGCACCGTTTACTCTTAAAACCATAGTCAGGCTATTTGGTTTCAAAAATGCTAAGCCACAGGTATTACAGAGTGCTTTTACTGCAAACCTGTGCTTTCCCGCTATATAAATTTACACCAAGACTCAGACTTACCATTATTTATCTGCTGCTACCTAACATACCAGATGACTGCTCCAATACCTAAAATACGAAATCTCAGCAGAGTTTCAGACTAAATGCAGGAATACTGAAAAAGAACAATATTGTGGCTCACCTGTACCTGTGCAAATGATTAGTTTGGACAATCTGGAGAGTTTTAGCAAAAATTTGCTCATTTCCCTCATTTCTCCTCTTCCATCTTTTATCATATTGACATTACCTGTTTTAATTCAGTCAGTATCCATTACCAGAGTAATTATCTGATAGTTTAGAGCTCAGATTAGTAAACACTGGTTTCTTTTAAGAACCTTTGTCAGATACTTAGAAAATACTTACAACAAAAGATTTTCAAAATGCCTGCAGTTTCTCCCAAGGTAGGCACTCCAAGTTTCAGTGTCAAGTCTGACTGCAAAATGCCTGTCATTTAGCCCTAGGTCAGAATTCAAAGCAGAATGAACACAGAGCCAGAAAAGCCTTATACTTCAGTGCTTTTTAATTTTTATTGCCTTTTTTTTTTTTTTTTCACATAGGCCATGTCCCTGTATTAGTTACACGTATTAAAGTCTAGAAACCACTATTGAGTCAGTGGAATAATCAGAGATCAGTATCACCGTAACCAAAAGCACAATATAATTTGTTACTTTCTATTGACATAGGAAGCACCATGAATATTTACAACACTGAATAAATACATTGCACTTAGAGAGTGCTACCATGTATTTCTAAAGTGCACTATGCATATATAACTATACTCAGAATAATAGTTACAAAGAACCACATTCAATTCTAATGCAGAACATCTCATTATATCAGACTGTTTGGAAAACTGCTTGAAAAAATAGAAAGATTGTTGGAGAATTCTGGTTTATTAACTGATTTCCTGGGCTTGTGTAAGCAAATGCACGTAGGAAGGAAGTTTCAAAGACAAAACCTCTCATGAACTAGTCCAAATTTTTTAACGAGCCTGACAATTTTATAGCTGAGTTCTCACTGCTAAGGTTTGCATTCTTTTTTGTTTTTGTTCTGAGTACTGGCCTCTTCCATTTTATGCAAATAGAGATGATTATAAATACCGACACATACACTTGCATAAGGATCCTTAATAAAAGATGGTGAATAAAATCTTTTATGAAGGTCTGTGTGTGCAATTTATAACAATACACCAAATGAGAAACAAAAAAATTGGCAGGAGTTCCTTCCTTCATCTGTTTGACAAGAACAAAGGAGATAGCAGAAGATTACACATGGAGATTTTAAATGCAGAGTACAATCTCTAAAACAAATCTTAGAATAACACCTCACTTGTACAAAGGAAACAATTCAAACCCGACTGGAATAATCAGGTGCTCATTTTAAAGAGGAAGATGGCTATCTAATGATCTTTCTGCCCCTGGTAGATTATCTGACCTCTGTGAAGGATGATCCTTGGATTTTTCTACCAAGCTCAACAAGTCATTTACTAATTTTGTTTCTGCATCATGTGCTGTTAAGCAGTTTATCACCCATGAGAATATATGCAGGTCTGACAATACCAACCATGTCACAGCTGAAACTGGGTACTTTTCATGCAAAGCTGCTTTTTTACAAATTCTAAAATTTCTTAGATAATATGCAAAATAGTTCATTGAATTTTCTTGTGTTCTTTGCAATAGAAACAGAGTAAAGCTCATTATCTGCTGGCCCCAAACTTGCCAGGACACATCCATGTTACCACCTTTGTTGACAGGACAGAATCACTATGTGACAATGCCAAAAATTTTAGGCAACCCTTTTTCTGCCCAGACTGGGAGAGTGGTGGGAAGAAATAAACACTGATAAGATAGAGAGAGATGTCTGTAAGTCACAGAGGCAGGATCAGCAGGAGGGGCAGCCAGAGGGAACCTCTGCTTTGCCATCCATTTCATCTCAGATCAGCTGTGTTGCAGTCCCACAATTGCAGTTGGGAGGAGTGGGCTCCTTCAATCCACTGAACCATCCAAGAGGTTTGAATCTTGGAATGATGCAAAGACAGATCAAACTTAGCTCTTGATAGACACATAATATGTGATTCTAGATTCTAGAGCTGACAGATAATAGAATTGGTGGGTGTCAAAGGCCCTTCTTCATTCCCATCTTATCCTGCCCAGCTCCAGAAGATGCGTCATTCTCATGGTCTTTTTCTCTTGAGCTGTAGGGTGGTGCAGAGGTCTCAGTTCCCTCACCTTGGGAATACAGCTCCATTTTCAACTTCCTAAAACTGGCAAAGAATGAGCCACAGGCTCAAAGACGAACTTTAGTTTGTCCCAGGACACAGGTGAGCATTAGGAGATCCTGTTTACTGACAGGTTGAGACTGGGGAGAGGAAAATTGCTGCACCTTATTGGCTGCTTTGCTTTGCTTTACTTTACTTCATGGGAAGAGTGTTGGGAGTGGGACTAGAGGACCTTTAAAGGCTCCTTCCAACCCAAACCATTCTATAAAGATGGTTTTTTGTGTGACTATATTAATATGCAATGGTAATGAAGGATACTCTTATGGAGAAGCTTGAAAACAAGTGTGAGTTTAACTGATGTCTTTGCAGGTGCTTGTGAGAGCCAGAAACAGCAAGTCTTGGAGGGAGTTGGAATTTTACAGTCTTAATGTAAATCTATTCTAGACTAAGGAGTTTTCTCAATGCCTAGTGAAATCCTGTGAAATTCTGCCTATTGCAGGACTTGCTGCCCGCACTGCTCCCAGCACTGGTAGAAGAACTTCCAGGAGCTGCAGTGCAAGCAGGCAGGGTTGAGCTTTCTGGCCATGTGTGTAGTATTCTTCTTCCTTATGGAGGGACCATTTGAAATCTTTTTGTGTGGAACATTTGCCATACAAGCTATGCTGGGTACTTCAGTGCCTTGATACATCCTGTTGTAAGACATGTCACAAACTCTAGGGCTGGGTAAAAGTCTAAATCACTTGTTCGATCACAGGATATGTCCAGGACAAGTTTGGTTTTGGTTTTTTTTTATTTCAATGTGTCATAAATAAACATGATCTTCCCGATTTTATAGTGATGTTGGAAGGCTTAGTAACCTCTAATCTGTAGGGAATGGATTAGCATTCCCTAATCCACTTCAGATGAAATGAGTGGGGTAAATTCAATCCACTTTCCTTAATGGTTTAATGAATCTTTTTGGAGCAGATTAAGGAAAGGTCATACAACCTCAGTGTCCAGCAGAGGGACAATAAGAAATATTTCACAATGATTTGCAGAATGAACATCTATTTAACTGCTGTGCTGAGCAGGGACTTGTTTCACTGACGAGGATTTAGGATTGCAGACTCATATTAACAGTTTTAATGGTTTCATTCAAACATTTAAGTGTGAAGGAGTTGTCCCTCTTGTGAAGTCCTTTCCAGTTTTCCCTCCATATCATAACTTTTATGAACCGAGGAGAGGTCAACTCATCGTTCCCAATGTGTCCTGATCCCCACTTTACTTGATAAATTTTCAAACAAGCACTTAAGAGTTTTTCTGTCATTCTGTCCTGCTCTCTGGGAGATGTTTCCCAAGGAACACACAAAGCCACTTCATTGTCCTCTGTCAGTTCATCTCTTGAAATATTTTTCAGATGTCTGATACGCAAAAAATATCCACAAGAGATAAATTGTCAGACCATGACTTAGCCTACTGTCAAATATTCTTAGATTCTGTTTTACTGTTCACCTGTTTTCTCTTATTTTATTTTTCTCATGAAATTGGAATGAATACCTTTTCCTGGTTCCATATTCTTATACTATGTTAGCAAAATCCTGCCTCAAGTCTAAAATTTATGAAGACTATGATAATACCACATAATGATCACAAGTGCATGAAATGCTCCATACCATTCATTCTCGGTGCACCTGGGATCTTGCCATGGGAATATCAAAAGAACAGTGCCAGCATTTCACATGCTGCTTGTATTTGATGTTCCAGTTGTTTTTTGTGACAGCTGGACAGTTCAGAAAGCATTTCTGGCAGACCATGCTAAAATATTCACTGGTCTCTTGATCTAATTCAAACTTACATTTGCAAATTGCTTTCTTCCTTCTTAATTCCAAATGTCAGAGAAAATAATAGGTGTATGCCACCTTAATATTTGCTATGCTACTTCTCTTAAAATATTGGAGTTTGATGCATGTGCATTTTTCAATTATACTCCAATTATCTACAGTTAAATTAGGAATCTCTACAGTGCTGTAATACCAGCCTGCTGACATACAAAAACTATTTCCTGCGAACATTTGATTTTCAGAGCTGTTTGATACAATTGAAGATTTTCCTAAAATATGAGAAATTGTGATTTTCCTAGTCTTGGGCCTATAGATAGTATAGCTCTGTGAAAAGGATGCCAATTAGACTGCTGGGCAGGTACTGCTGAAGATGAAGCTTTGTAGCAGCTCAGAAGCATGTTCCTGCTACATGATTTCTTGTTCAATGCTTGTCTGAGATCTCAGTAAGTCTCATATGTATTTTGGTATCACTGTTTTTCAATCAATGAAACCATTTATATCAAAGAATCTCTCCAAAAGCAGACTTTATGATCTGACTGAGACTGCCATAAGCAATGAAGACAACCTATTTCATTGATGATCTCTCGATTTCTGTCATAATTACAAAAGAATAGTAATGATCTAGGAAGCTGCTTTGCAAGTTAACATTTCAGTTTCAGTTGCTTGGATTCCTGCTTTGGTTTAGTTGTTTGGGGTTTTTTTCTTATCTTGTCAGTATACTTTAGGAACTAAAAGGAAGAAATGATATCTCAGAGAGTGAATAGAGTTTTAGCAGAATACCTGAGAACATGCATAAATATAAGCTCGTAAAGTAGTCCTATTGTGTGACATTCCGGACGTTCTCAGGTAGTTAAGTACATACTCTCAAATTCGGGTCAGATAGAAGTTTGTAAGGCAGCCACATGGCTGAAGAACTAGAGTAGATGTCAAAAGTTCATCATCTAATTTGTCCCATGAATAGAGGCAGTTACTGCAACCCTGTTCTTGTCTCTTCTATACTGATCCTACTCCTACTGAAGTCAAAGTGTGGTTTCTTTAGATTAATCCATCATGAGACAAATTTGGCCCATTTTACCCATATGCAGATAAACAGAGAGACAGTGATGTTCTCTGTTTAGTTGTGAAGGATGGGTGCAGGAGTTGAAAAAGACATATTCAGTTAAATCCTTTTCAGGAGACTTACATTTTCAAATTCTTGTTCTTGCCTCTATTCCTCTGTTGCATGAGCCAGTGGACACCACAATAAATCAACAGATATATAAACTTCTGATGTTCTTAATAAAATGTAAATTGATAAAATAGACAAATAAAGAACAAACTTCAGACATTAATCACTGAGAGATTAGGGAGTGATTTGCAGTTGCCAATTATAAAATGGAGGATTTATTTTGTTGAAAAAATCCCTAAAGACTGAAGGGTGAATAGCATTCCTCCACTGTAATGCTGAACCTTAGATGTGTGGTACACACCAGAAAGCTATGCTTTATCAATCTGATTTCCCAATGACCACCTTGCCACGGCGGTGAATTCATTGCTGACCAAATAACCAGGGGCAGATCAGCACTGCCTTGGCCGCATCATGCTTCCAAGCTCAAGCCCAAACGGCAGACGGGTTATGCCTTACCTCCATCCTTTTTGACAGGCAGTGACACCCCATCTATGCTCTGTCAGCATCCCATTCTTGGTGCCACAAATTGTATGGGACCGTTCTGCTGACAGGCAGAGGTTTGATGGTGACTTTAGACCAACGAATAATCCGGCACAGCCAAATTAAGGGTGTGGTCTGTCGCCTGTGGGATATCAGGAATTGCATTCCTTTCACACAAGTCCAACCTCCAGGCTGCTTCCCTCTGTTAACGCGTGTCGGCACCTGCCGATTCCTGCAGGTTTTTGTGTTCCGTGATATAGGACAGGCAGCTGGGACACGGCGAGTGCTTTAAGCACAATGGCACTGTCGCCGGTGACTGCCTTCCCCACCTGAAAGGGATAAATCGAGCTCCAGCGCAGGAGCACTCCTGGCAAGCCGCGCTCAGAAATGCGGCCACCGTGTGGCCACGCCGCGGCTCTGCTGCTGCTGCTGCTGCTGCTGCTGGCACACACGGTCACAGATGCTGCCCTGCCGGGGCCAGCAGCAGCCACGAGCTGCTCATTAAAGGTGTGGGCATGGCACAGGGATGTGCTCCAACAGAATTACTCCCCCTAACTTGTTTTAAAACAAAGTTTATCACCGGGTTCTGCTGGGACATAGAGGTCCACGTTCTCGCTTGATATAAATCAGTGTAGGAGTCTGTAAATCAATAGAGCTACATCAATGTACACCAGCTGTGGGAGCCATTAGACCTACAGCGGGACAAGATCTGCTCTGAACTGCTGCATTTTTTCTGCACATAAGCAAGATGAATCTTAATGGAGATCATAGAAGTTTTTCAAGACTTTAGAAATCCAAATTTCCTTATTGATGATTAGCTATTCTGAAGCTACTTTAAAGTGAAATTTCCCCATAGACTTCGCTGGGACGAGTACAAACAGAACTGATAGAGAAAAGGAGGAAAAATGTACAAAATCATAGCCCACTAGTTCCATGTCTTTCTCTTTTCTGAGAAAAAAACTGAAATGCCCAGAGTGCTGTAAAGCTGATCAAATGTAAAGAATGGTTTACTTTTGAGGAGTATCAAAAATAACTAGGACTCAGGCCTCAAAAAGAGGCACTGGTTCCAGGATCATGAGTAAGTCAGGGAAAGTCAGTGAGAAGTGCTTGTTCACTGCTTTATGAAACACAAAATTTGGACAAATGTAATTAAATGTTCAAGTGATGTGTTCCGAACAAGGAGCAGATTGCATTTTGCAGGATGGGTTTGCTCAGCTCATGCTGCAGAAGGATGTGCATCCCACAAAATGCTTCTGACAAATACAGGAACAGAAAACTGCACAAAGACTGTCAAACACCAAGACATTACCTCTGCATCAGAAAGTTTCTAAGATGCAGATGAGGTGAAATCTGGGAAGACACCGTGAGAAAGCATTACTCTTTTCTTGATAATGCGCTCTGTATACTCTTTCTCAAGTACCTGTCAGAAGCCCTGCTTGGGCAGTGAGTGCTGAGCTAAAAGGAGCACAGTCTGCCTGGCTGTGCCTGCTCTGATGTTCGTGGTGTTTATGGTCTCGTCTGGCTGATACCCCATGCATTTGAGACTGCACTGATTCAGTACTGCACGTGCTGAGAGGATTTACCTCTCTGACAGAGGCACAACACTAATGACACGTGTCTGGAGGGTGTTCTGTGGCCTGTGAACATCGGCAAACTCAAATTTCTCTCAATGGTTAATCTGTAGAGGGTAACGAATACTCTCCTTACTTCTAAAAATAGATTTTAGAAAATTTTCTACACTTGAGGTGACAATAATGGTGTAACTCAATAGGCAGAAAGAATCTGAATCCTCAGCACCATAAAAAGAAGTAGTTTCATAAAATAACTCAGATTAAGAACAAAAGCAATCTATAAAAATAGATCATTAATGTTTCATGACTGAGGGACACTGCTAACAAGTACTAAATGTAGGAAAGTCAGGAAACAAATAATAATTTCTACATCAATATTTAATCAGAAAATTTATCTTAGTTGTTGTTTCCTCCCATCATTTTTATTATTTGGGGTCAGTGCTGCTTGTGGAATGTCTATCGGATCAAACATTTCTGTGGCAGTGTGGTACTGATACGTAATGTCATAATGAAGAGTGGTTTGAAGGGCAAGTAGGGTTAATTTTCACTCGTACAATGATTTTTAAAGTGAAAGCAAGAAGAAAGGCAGGATTTGCAGTGCTGACAGTTGTTTGAGGGCCATTTATTTCATAGTCACTTACTGTGTCTCATTTTGTTAAGGAACCCAGCAGCAACCATAAAACAATAGTGAGTTGTTTGGGGTTTTTTTTGCCTTTTGCTACTGAGATACCACAGCTATTTATCTTCTTGCTTGTGAGCATCACAGTTTTTAATGGCTGTATGCTGGCAACATTAAAAGGAAGAAGTTTGAAGCATGTTATGAAAATACAAAAGGTCAAAGAGTAAACATTTCGAAAAGTACTTCAGTAATTAGGGGGCCTAACTTCCTTCAGCCTTTAATTAAATTCTTAATTTTATCTTTGGAGTTTTGCCAAGATTAAATAAAAAATTGTGGTAGAGCAGAGGCTTGAACCAGAGCATCTGAACTCATCTCTCTCATGGGACTCATGCTAAGCATTTGGGCCCTCTAAAGAATTAGGACTTCCATTACTGGAAACATCAAATTCCTGGGCAAAACCTCTTTTAAGTTAGATTGTGTTTTGAATTGGACTTTTTAGCAGTTTCTGTTCTATCAGGAACATCTTTCATTCCCTCCATTTACCCCTTCCGCTCCAGATCTACAAACAAAACACGACCATGTTCAGTGTGTGCGTGCTTCACACGTGGGAGTTCTAGCACAGCACTGGCCTTTCAGCTTTGCAGTTTCAGAGCTGACCGGTGATTTCCCAGCTCTGACTGCCCCGCCCTAGTCACAGTTCGTGGGATTGGCAGAGACCCTCAAAGGGAGTGGCAGGCCAGGTCACAAGGGATGCTGTGAGGGAATGGAGGAATGCACGGTCACATTTTGGTCCACTTTGACGCAGCACCAGGTTAAGAATCCCCTGAGACATATTTATTTTTGTTAGGTGATGTACTGAATTGAAATGAAGGAGTCAGCTCGTTTCCCACTGAATTTACAAGCATTTGAAATGTGATTCTTTTTTCCCCAGTAATAAGCAGAGGAAGGGACAGTCCTTGGAGTGGGATCCTGCAAGGGAGGTTTTTCTCACCACGATCTTTTACTGTTAGGAGAACACATTGCTAAAAGTGAAAAGTAGTCAAGCCAAATAACTGTAGTTTTTTCATCTAATTCATAAACCTCCTGCATCCACAGTCACTCCTATCCTATCCTGAACTCAGGCTTCCATGGCCCTGAGCTGTTGGTAACTGCACTGGCTGGTGATAATTATAGAACGATGGTGATCATAAAATGAAAGAAATTACACATTTTTTTGCAGAAGGGTAATTTATAAAAGAATAAGTGTGCTAGAATTAAAAAAAAAAAAAAAGAAACCACACCAAAAAAACCCTTTTCCTTTGCTTTCCTTGCTGTCTTTGTTATATGCTAGTTTCAAAAGTGGTGAGTTGCCTTAAATGCAAACCCAAGCAAACACTAATTTTGCTGACTACAGCCATGTGTATTCTAACAAATTATGGCCTGTGCAACTATCAGCTGCTTCTACAGTTCCCAAATTGTATTTATTTTTTAAACTTTAAAGACCCTAGTTTTTTTTCCCCCAATTTTCTTTTCTTCTGCTCTTGCAGAATAGCAGAGAAAAAATGTTCCAGAAAAATTTGACAAGAGCTAGCAAAAGGGAAAGGCAGAAAATAAATAAAGGGAGTCAGAAAGATAGCTGACAGCTCACTGCTCCTGTAGGGAAACTTCACTTTTTATTAGCAATGTGTTCATGTACTTTATGGTCACTTGAGCTGAGTGCTGAATTAGTATCTGGACAGGAAAAAGAAAAAATATGCACCACAAGACATTCTGTTATTGTGTTGTGAACGATTCCAAAATACTCTCAAGCGTTTTTTCATGAGTGTTTCATAGGGAGAGAGGCAACAGTTATCCCATAAGTCTTGGGTATTTCTGGTTAGGAATATTAACACTGTAAGGTGAGCCTGCTGTAGCAAGGAGTACTAATGATGCATTAAGTATTCCAGCTTGAAGTCTGTTGGTGAGGAAGTATTATGAAATCACTGCTTAGTCAGCTTCGCCGTTTGATTAAAAATTAAATTTCTCGGTAAAACAAGTCCAGAAAAATTAAAGATGTCTTTAACCAACAGGTGCATATTTGGACATTATAACTGATACAATATGCACCAGAGCATGCTGGAAAGCCAGTAGTACTGAAGTACCAGTGAATGAGTGCTTAAAAATCAGAACTGAAAGGGAACACTAAAAAATAAGAAGTTTGCACTATAATTCTCAAAACCCTGATCAGCTTTCTGGAACTTTCTGCCTGCATTGACTGCCATCAGATATTGCACAGGCACAAAACTTCTTTCCTAAGAGTGAGCCAGAGCTCACCACCTGGGTTTCCTGACCAGAACTGCCTGATTACTCAAAACCTGAAAAACGCTGCAAGACACAAAGCCAGCTGGAGATTGGCTGGTGACCACAGAGCCTGTGGTTCCTGCCTCTTCCCATCTCCCCCACGGGAGGCTGAATGCTGTCTGCAGACGGCTTCTCCAAGCAAATCTGGGAGCTGACTGCTCCACGGAGGGTGCTCAGGAGAGCAGAGGAGCAGAAGCTGCTCTTGGTAGGGAGCAACGATTCAGGCTGCCTGGCCTCGGGAGTGGGAGATGTTCTCACCATGCCCAGCACTCCTACCCCTCTAGGCTGGTGGGTGCCCCAGGGTGCAGCAGCAGAGTGATCCCAGCATTTGACTCGTCAAATAGCTGTGCTTGTTGCCGGTGAAAGGGGAGTAAAAGGGGAGTGGGGAATGAGTCCTCAAAACCGGTGCTCAGGCACATCCATGAAGCATTAGTCAGTGACAGGCACTAAAGGCGCCGCAGCAGCTGCCTAAATAATGGGATGGTGGGAGTGTCACAGGCAATTACGGTGTCCACTGCAGGCAGGCAGTGCTAATGCAGGAGCTTTAGTGCTCTTAGCCACACTGGGAAAATCTGCATTAGAAAACACACAGAGCACCAGCAGCAACTGCAGATCGAACAGGAGCCCCGTCAAACCAGAGCAAAAATATCCACAGCAGCGGCCAATTGCAGGGTGTAAGGAAAGAGCAAGCATGAAGTAGTGTAATCTACTGCCAGGCGATAACACAAACCAGACAAGAACGAGAACAGGAGACAAGGCCTAAAAAACGGCAGAAAAAGGGCTTCATAACAATGTGGGAAGATTATTACCATCCTGCAAATAACGGAAACTATTCACATCAAATTATGGGGGATGGAAAAGAAGATAATAGCAGTTAACTCAACGACTATCTGATAAGTGATCCGTAATAGGATGTTATTAGATGTCCCTGACACACTGTGAATTATACACTGATAAAGGAGGCTGTTCCAAATGTTTAATTGCGCAATTTACATTTTGTTTTTACAATAGCTATGAACAAAAAATGCAACCAACTCAAATAATCAGCATAAAAAAAGAAAAGGATAACTTCTTTTTTTTTCCCCAGTGGCTTTGCAGCATTAAAATAGACTCCTGCCTTTTAAATCAGTGTTTCCATTTAAAATGACCTTTCAAAAATCTGTTTAAAAATGGTAGTAGAACAGTATTTCCCCACTACTAGAATAACTTTCAGCAAAGGAAAACAAAATCTTTCAAAATTATTTGCATGTTCCATCTATCTCTGCACAACAGGCAAACCGTCATTAGTTCTGTTCTCCAAATGGTTAAACTGCTAATCAGAAAAGGTTTAAGACTGGCCCCAAACAAAGCAGAGCAATTTCTCCAGTTGCTGAATATCTGCAGTTATATCAACTAGAAGTGGCATGAGAAAGGCTCAGTTTTTTTGGAGAATTGTGCCTGACCGGAGTTACGGGCAGAAGCTACAGTGAGCTGCTCTGACCTGTGGCTTCTCCCCTGCTGCTGGCTCCTCCCATGGGCACCATCGGGCCCATGACCCCGAACAGGATTAGCTTGTGCCGTCCTCTCCTTTCCAGATGCTGCTTGCACTCACGTTACTTCTTCAGTATCTGCAGTAGATCTTAATAGGCTTTTACTGACTTGTCGGAGCATTTCCTCTCAAAAAATCCCACATTACTTCCTTCACACTCACTTGAAAAGAACATTCAAAAATTTCACAAAATTAGTTCAAGGGAAAGAAAATTGTTCTGAAATAGCGAACTCCTCTGTGCAAAAGCATCCTCAAAAGTTTCCATATTAACATCATCAATTTAAAACTTTCCAATTTCTGTGTTGATACAAAAAAAAGAATTTTTAATTTTCCATTTTCCTGCAAATGGAAAGCAATAAAAAGCATGACATTTTGTGCAGAAGGAACATTCTGGTTTGATTATTTTTAGAACAACTCCTATGTATATTTTAAACAGAAATCTAGAACAGCAAAGATTGTTTTGAATCCTAACTGCCAAAGGAATAGACCTGACACTAAAGCTTATTTAAGAGCCCCAGGACAACCCTGCGCTCACAGAGAAGGTGGGCTGTGTCTTGCTCTGGCAGACTCATGCCTTCTGTGCAATTACTCATAGAAGTGTTTTGTTTGTTTGCCTTCTTTTTCATAAAGCACTTCTTTGAGAATAAAACCTCTTAACTTTCTGGGAAGAAGCAGCTTCTCTAGAAGTGCTGAGGTTTTAAATAAGAGAAAGCCAGGGGGTGCTCTGTGGGTGCTCTGAAGAAAGGGCTCCATCAGATCTTACCATCCTCCCTGATGACAAAGCTTGTGCCTATGTATATCCATACAGACAATCACACACGGAAAAATACATTATTCAGGCTTGCAAGAACTCTGATTCTTAATGGAAGTCAATGGAGGACAAGAAGTGCTTGTGAAGTAGCTCTTCACATTTTTATGCTAGGTCAAAATCAGAGCATCTAAAGCACTCACATGCTGTTTTGAATGCTTGGTTTCCACTCTTCATAGCATCTTTTCTGCTTCTGAAAAAAAATATCACGTCTCTCTAACCTGTATACTGAATCCCATCATTTGATGGTGAATGAACTGATTCTTCCATGCCCACCCCACAGAAATTGCAGCACAGGCTTCCAGAGGTGGAAAAGACGCAGACCACTTTCCAGCTCTGCCCCACAAACAGGTGAATGCTGATGGTGAGCTATGATTTCCTGTAAAGAAATTAATGAACATATTTAAGCCAAAAAATATGAGCTTCTAGGACCCTTTCCATTATACAAGCCATAGATATTGTGAAGTGACTTATGACAAACTAATAACTTCCATTGGCATTGAATCCCTTCTGTTATAAAGATACAATCAGAAGACCACAAGTACAGTTCTATAGGAAGGTTTTTCCAGTGGCTTATTGTAAAGTAGAAGGAAATGTTCTCCCGTCTATTTCCAAGAAGTGCTTTTGTTTTAGATTTAAAAAAGTAAAGCCCTCTCAGGAAAGCATGAATTGGCCTTGCTTTACAACTCTGTGCGAGCCCTGAAAGGCGTCCATCTAGACCCATTAAAAAGCTTAAATGGGCAGAATCGGACATGAGTTCTTCAGCTCTGTTGCGTTTCAAAAGTGCTTCTGATATTTCAGAAGTTTGTTGTAAGTCCTATGAGGAGCAGCTGAGGGAAGTGGGATTATTTAGCCTGAAGAAAAAGAGGCTCAGGGAGACCTTATCTCTCTCCAACTACCTGAAAGGAGACTGTACTGAGATGGGTGTTGGTCTCTTCTCTCAAGTAACAAATGATAGAACAAGAGGAAATGGTCTTAAATTGCACCAGGGGAGGTTTAGACTGGATGCCAGGAAAAATTACTTCCCTGAAAGTGTTCTCAAGCACTGGAATAGACTTCCCAGGGAAGTGGTTGAGTCACCATCCTGAAGATATTTAAAAGATGTGGAGACGTGGCACTTGGGGACATGGTTTAGTGGTGTACTGGGTTAATGGCTGGACTCAATGACCTCAAAGGTCTCTTCCAGCCTCAACAATTCTATGAGTCTAAAAAAAAATAAAGGCAGAATTGCTTAGCTTTTTTCCTTAACAAGAGCACATTATTAAAATAGGCTATCTTCTTATCCGTCTTTTCAGTTAGGCTTTGCTTTATGTAGTTATTTTCACTTTTGTTCACACTTATTTTCAACACTGTGACAAACGGCAGCATGACATGGAGACAGAGAATTGCAATAATTAAAGCTCCATACACAAAACGCTTGAGCAAAGTGAGATCTAGTACATAAAATACTGCTGCTTTGTGCTTCGCTCTAATGTCCTGTTTTCTCCAGATCACATGAAGGAGAACTTTTGGAAGCACTGTGTATTCTTAGGCTCTTCTCTGCCAAGAGCTGACTTGAGCCCATCCCTGAGGAATTGTGAGCCTAGGAAGGGGCAGGAGACTTCTCATCCTCACAGACAGGCTAGGAAAGATGCTGAAATAACCTCCACAACTGCTGTCCAGTAGCCAAGAAATCCAGTAGATGATTTTTTGCTTTGGTTGTGTTAGGGTAGTTTGTGCTATCTGAATTGCGACACAGCCAGGGATCTGCCTTTGCATCTTCAAAGCACTGTGCAAGCATTATATAATTAATTCTCACAAAACTCTTATGAGGATGATGGACTATATATGAATTGTACCCTACTAATCATAGAAGAGAGGAGGCTTTAAAGCACTTACATCTTGTACCTATTGATCTTTCTGCGTGAAACCCTTATTATCAGTGTACTATCTCTATCACTGCGTTGCCAAAAAGCTCCAGCCAAGATCTGTGTCCTGTTGTGCCAAGCACAGCTTTGTGCAGTAGATTTGGTCAGCTTCTCCCAAAAGACCTTTCAGCTTACAAAGAGAAGAGGAGGTCAGGAGACAATTAGAGACAGAAAGTGAAGAAACTGATACACCCTTAACAGAGCTGGCTACCAGGAGAGCTGTGGTTCTCCACAGGTGCTGCTTTGTAACAGACCATGAGCCTCTTCCAGGGGTAGTTTCTGTCTAATATTGTTGCTGATAAAATGCAACAAGGACATCAACAGCCACCCCAGCCTGCACCCTAAGAAAAATAGACTTTCCTGCAATATTAACATGGTAGCGTGAGATATATCCTGAAGCCTGTAAATAGTAGTAGAATTGAGTTGCACATCATCCTTGATAACAGAAAAAACAATAAAATGTGAAAAGGCATTTTAAATATTAAAAAGCAAAATATTTTTAAAAGACAGAAAAAGATTAGAGGAAAAAAGCCTTTGGGCTTTTTCAGTTTTTTTCCCCAGATTGCAAATAATTGTTTTATGCAAAATCATAAATCTTATTTCCATGGCTAACAGACTATTGTTATAATCTTGAATAATCCCTCAGAGGATCCCTACTCAAGATCCATTAAGTGTTTTTGGTTTTGCATACTGGTTCATCCTACATACTATCACAGCACATATCGTGCCTGCGATTTCAAGCCTTATTAAAATAATCATTTTTTATCCAGGATGGAGAGCAGTTACTTACCACTGGAAATACATGATTAGCTCATCCTAACTAAATTGCTAATTCCTCAACAGTAGAAATTAGACACCTGTCAACATTTCAATATTACCTCTAACATTTAGAGACTCCCTGTAATTACAGAGAATTTTGTTGGTAGTTATTTTTAAGAAATAATAGGTGGAAATTTCTGTCTTGACTTTTCCATGTGGGATATGAAGTCCATAAAGGAAGGAGGAAACATATGCCATAAAAAGGAGATACACCTCACATTCTAATTTATCCAGCAACAATGTTTAGGATTTCTTTGTAAGACATAAATATGGGTCAGGACCTCATGAGTTTAACTCAGTGGAGTTACAGTGGGTCTCAGATCTTTGAAAGAGGTGCTGTGAAAATCATTTTGCCCCTGTAGTAATAAACAAATGTATGCCAGTCTCAATGCACACAGCAACACTACTCCAAAATGGACTACAAACCGATTCAGGAAAAACATTTAAGAGAAAAGGGAAAAAAAAGGGTTTACAGTAGAAGATTATGCAGAAGACCTGCAGAGCACAAAATTCTCAAGGTGAGGGTTAAGCCAACAAAAGCCATAGAGAGGCATGTGGCAGTCCAGTCTGACCTCTATGAGTGCTGAGTTTAGCAGGGCTTTCTGTGGTGTTTTATTTTGTTTTATTTCCATTTTACCTTTTCCTATTTTTCCCTTTTATTACTATGCCTGACTCTGCATTTTCACTCAGAGGCATTAGCACCAGGAAAGTATTGCTCTGTAGTGGGGGTTTGTTTCCCATTTGCTATAATTTGTCTGTCTGTTTGGATTCTGCACAAGTGCGACTCCTCTGGCTCCCTGAAGAGCTGCCAGAGGAAGCTTAAGATGGCAAGGTAAGATGAGAGATGCTGCGTTGTCAGTGACAGCCATTTAATACTCAGTTGCAGAAGGGTAAAGCATCCTGCAGCAGTATGAGCCATCTGCATGGAGCACACAACCTGAGACAGCCTCACACCCTCCTGAGGACATAATAACTGGCCAAACAGGAAATCCTACAATGGTTAAAATAACACTGTGTGCCCCTACTCTCACTGCTGAGTCCCACCCAAAGAGCCTTTGCAAGATGGCAAAAACACTTCATCAAATACAAAGGAGCGATAGCAAATATACACAGCAAATAGCAAATACATTTCAACATATACAGAGATGAAATATGAAAGCACTAGGCCAGATGAATCTAATCTGTGGTTGCTGCACTGTCATAAAACAGCCGTAGATCAAGAAGACGAGGTTGTAGGGAAATCTTGCATAGGAAAGTTTGAGCATTTTAGCCATTGGCTTTAGGCCTGCAGCTTTCTATCAGCAGTATTTCCTCTCTGCAGCAAGATACACAGCCTGCTCTCCATTTTTTAAATCAAGGGCAGACAGTGACAGGTGAAGATAGGTTTGTAAAGATAGCAATAACAAAGCCACATGCAAAGCAATGAAAAAGAGTGAATAGGGAAATTGCTACTAGTGGGATAAATGTGTTTCTCCCAAACGGGAGAACAGAAAGCAAAGCTAAAGATAGCAGAGCTCTCACTGGAGCTCTCTAAGCCTGGAGGAGCACTAATGGAAGAGTCAGAAAGCAGAGATAGAAACAATGCAGACAGTACAATGGACTTTTAGGGAAGAAAGAAACAGTTAAAGGCAACATCAATTTCAAATGTGAAGAAAACCCAACAAAACCAACAAAGCAAAACAAAGCAAAACCAAAACACAACACTGATGATTTTGAGAACAATATGAGATCCAAAAAGGTCATAAAGAAGAGCATAATTTGATGGCACATGACCTGGCTGGTCCATGAACTACTTGAGAAGAAAAAGGATGTGGATAGAGCGGTGAAAAGAAAGTGAATGGGAAAGAAAGCAATGCAAACGATTCACACAGGAAAGAACAGGAAGGAACGGAGTAACACAAGAGAGTTGTTCAGCCATTTTCTGTCTAGACTAAGGGACAGCAATAACTTGCAGCAAGACATGACACCTCCCTGGGATGCAATTTCCGTGCCTGCGTACCTTCACAAGTGCGATTTCGGTCGTGATTTCTTTACAAGTGGGAAAATGGCATGGAAGGGAGGCTCTTTACTGCTCCAGGCTTCCTGTGCACCTCAGAAAAAAAGCACCATACTGAAAGCAGAAAAGTAACATTCAAAGTACACAACAAACATGACTATAACCTACCACTGAGATGCCTGCCTACCTCACCACCCACATAAAAAATGTACGTGCCATTTGAAATAAAATTCCCCTGATAATTGCAGCTTCTCTTCCAACAGACAAAGAATATATCTGTTTGTTCATTAAAAGACTTTTTAAAAAGTCTCAACAAAGACTTTGTTTTAAATACTGGCACAGTGGGGTATTTGGACCAAATATATTCCCTCCCCCCTGAAAAAAGAACTATCCCAGCATGGCACAATGACAGCAATGACAGAACAGCAAAGCGTCATGTCAGGGAGATAGAACGTTTCAAAAGGAAAAACATAAAGGTGCCTTGAGGTTTATCCAAGTCTATTTCTTTCCTTGAGCATTGTAATTACTCAAGAGTACAAGATTTCTTCTTGATTGTCTCCAGGGGGTTTTAAGGGGTTTTTTTCCTTACCCTTCTTGACAGCACCTCCTGCTGACATCAGAGCGACAGTTATTACACCTTCCTAGTAATGTCAATGAAAAACTTACCAAATATATTTTTACATTGTATAGCTCATCTGGACTTTAACAGAGAAATCTGCAGCCAGCAGAAAGCTCAAGGACTTCACAATGATTATGCAATCTCCTGTTCCATTAAAATAACTTTTTATCTTCAGAGAAGTATTTAATAGAGAAGGAAAGCATGTAGTTTTTTCTTTCAGCATACTAAAAGTCAAACAGTAGAGAGCTTTGTGGCCAGATGTTGATCTTTCTTGAATTCAGGGTATCCTGGAATTGAGGGATGTTTGTTGCCCATCACTCTGGTGTAAGAAAATTGGGCCCCTTTCTTGGGGTGAGAGAAAAGCTCACTAAACAAGCTGGCCAAAAGCCATTGAAGTCAGAGCAATGATTTTCAACACCTTTGTTGGAGTTTAGTTCAGACTCTTTCAAGACCGCTCTGACATTCAGGGGATCCCCTGAGATGCAGCATGATGCCCTCTCACCCTAAATCTCTTGATATCAAAAAGACAAAACTTTTCCTTTTTTTTAAGTGTCTTTCTCACCTCTGTTTTACAGTTTATGCTTCATGGTTTGACATCACAGATACAGATTATGGAGTGCAATAAAGAAGAGTTCTCCAAGAAAAATAGGGCTAGATAGCGAGATATCACTTTTTGATTTCAAATGTTGTTGCCCCTGTAGAATGAGATCTATAGAGAGATGGATGTGTACAACACCATCCTCCTAACAGGATTATTCCCAGAAAATAGCCTATCATCTACACTTTAGAAAGAGCTTATAAAAGGAAAAAAAAAATAAAAAGAACTGTGAAGATTAGCACAGAATTAAAAAAATAATTTTGCTCCATGTCCTCTTCATTTTGCTCCACATCCCGTTCATTTGGTGTTATCTTCCCTTGTATCAGTGTGAGACACAAATGTCCCCAGAGCTAAACACTCCTGGTTTCTCCAGGTAGCTTAAAATTATATAAAACCTTTAGAATTTGGCTACTGCATTTCATTTTAGCACCATATGACATCCAGCTGATGTAAGTCAGCATTAAAATTAGGTGGAGCTATGTGCAGTTCCATTAGGGGATGCTTAACCCAGAAAGTTCAAGCAGTAGTTTTCAAAATAGCAGTTCCCAAGAGCAATAGGGCATATTCAGCAGATTCGGGAATTAAACAATTCTCAGAAAAAAAAGATAAAATCTTGGGTACCAGAAGTATAAACTAGAGTCATGGGATATCACCTAACAAGCTCAGAATCATAGATTTAAACTTGAGCTTTCTTTTCAATCATCGTTGAGGTGATAAAAAAGAGAAAGATTTCACCTAGGTGTAGCCAGGTATCTGGTCTTTTGTTAAGCATCCCTTTTTCTACCAAAACTGAGCAATAATACAATTATTAAGAAACACATTTTCTAATTCAGAACCGATATGATTGTTACTCACTCCATTCTCTAATTTCAAAATACTCAAAGTCTGAAAAGCTGGGCTGTGATTTTGCTAAAATCCCTAATGTGAATTGATATCAGTTTTTGTGAGACACCTCAATAATACAATCTATCTCAAGTGAAGCAGTGTCAGCAGACAACTGTGTCCACTTAACAAAATGGATGTATCAGTAATGTTAATCCACAGAATGCATCTCCAGTAACATGGCTTTGTGGTAAATGAGTTAACCCTCCATCCTCCTTAGCTCTTGGTGATTATTTCCTTTTTTGGTATTGTGACTTTTGCTCACTGCCATGCTGGCAGAGTGCTAATTGTTTGTGTAATCCTTGACCTATGGTAATATTGTGCTTCTACATCCTTCACAGTGGGGTCAGAACTACAGCACGTGTAGACATAGATAGGGAGGAAGGAGGCTGTTTCTCGAAGGCTCGTGGTCTAAATGGACAAAAAAGTAGATTAAAAAAGAATGAAAGTGGAGGATAATGATTATAGCTGGTTATAGTCACTGCTCAGCCTCTGTCAAGGAGAACCTGGTGGACAGAATAGATCATGTTCATCCCCGATACAGCTTCACTAGATTTTATACTGGGGAGTAACTTCACTCATCACACATTCATATATCTTTGTCTGACAGCCTTTCAAGGCTTTATTAATCAGTGTTTCATGCAAACAGTAAAAGCATTGAAGCTGGAATTATGTGATCATTGTCATAAAGCGAACAATATATTGCATCTTGTTTATCCATCTGTTATAATTGCACTATGGGAATTAAGTTGCTTATAATAAATTCAATTACATAAGTGGTACTAACACACGTAGATGTCAATACATACTGCTCATTTCTACATTTGATTCTTCCTATTAGACAATACAAAAGGTTTTTATGGAGCACAGCTGCGTGTCTGTGACCTTCCTGTCACTGTTGGGATTCTGCTGCCTGGATCTGCCTGCAATGAACATCTCAACCCCTAAGATGGAGAAACAATGTCAAGTGTCTCTGCTGTGCTTTCCTGCCTTTTCGGATAGGATTAGAGTTGTATGCTGGTGCCACAGATGGCTATAATTCTCTTGAGTTGTTACATTTATGAAACTGATTTTCAAACTGAAGAGATAATATGGGACAATGCATCCAATTAAGAAAGCAAAGACAACTTGGGTTAGCCTTCTAGCTCTGCCACACTCTTTGTGTGTCTTAATCCTGCCTTTCGACCCTGGATACAGATACATCTCTGCAACCCTTGAAAGTGAGTCCGAATACAGTCTCAAGCTGAAACTTAGCTCACATTCAAACTGTGTGGATGACAGGTTAAAGTCTGGGGTTTAGGTGAACTCCTAAACTGCACTGTTTACTGCATTTCACCCCTTGGTCTTCAGCCCTGCCCACAGCCAAGAAGGCTCCTTCATGCCGGCTCAGTGAAATCTGGGCTACTTGTGCACGTTTTCTGCCTGAGCCTCAACTGATTCAACACACATCTAGGGAGTGAACAGGAACTTTGGCCTCCTGGGATTCCCCCTCCTTAATAGGAACATGGTGGGACTTGTTTGCTCTAGTTTAAATCCTGAGCACAAAAATTCTCAACGGTGAGTTTGATTTTCTTCCTTATCCTGGAATTTACAACACCATCCAATGTAACTGTCTTTATAACAAGCAAAAAACAGACCCTGAGAGTCAGAAAAGAAAAACAGTGCATCAAGTAGGACTTCTAATTTTGGCTTAGTTTTGATAGTGGTTGCTCAAATCACTAATGATTTTTTTTTATAACTAGAGCAAAATACATCGATTGCTAGAGAACCCCTGAATATCCACCCTTGCACTTAGTTACAATATGTTAATATTCTCATGTTGTCAGCAGATCTTTAGCGAGTAGGAGGGATTCATTAACTCCAGTGCAATCTGCAATCCAGACTGGCAGAAAGCAGAGGCTTCCTATACCTCGAGCTGGCTGCAGCCAGAAGTAAGATGAGCGTGTCTGACTCAGGCCTACACATTACTGTGTAATCATCTCTCTCTCACGGAGTTAAAATCACTTTGCTTTGAAAAGACAGTGGTAGGTCTACACGGAATTGTTTCATTCTGATGCCAATGCATTCACTTTCTAGAGGAAATAAACATTTTTAGTCAGTAGGTAGGAAATAAATGGATCTCCTAGTGAGGGGTGAGTTTACCTTGTTTGATTTCCTGTTTTACACAGACTTCTGTGTGTCTGTATATGCTAATGTACAAATATATGTGTATGTATGCATGTGTGTGTGCAGATATACACATACATACACAACATAAATAAATGGGAATTTTCATCGTTTAGGCCAGATTAACTTTCAGGCCAGCCCTCGGCAAGTACTTTGTCCAGAAGCAGCTCAGGAATACTATGACTAAAGAACCTCTATTAATCTCATTTTCTGTTCCATGTCCTTCAACGTCTGCATCAAAGAAATTACAGCACCAGCCTTTAGAAAGGCAGGTTTCTGCAAAAACATGGGCCCAAGGTTGTGAATATCCTGTGCCTATGCTGAGAAGGGAGCAACACAGGAGTGCTCAGGAGCTGCTCGTTCTCACAGGATTGAACCTAGAAATCCTGATGGCTTTTGAGAGAAGGTGTATTCATTTCTTCCTCTTTTTCAAGGGTGTCTAAATTACCATCTTGCCTTTCATTATTCTCAGTTGACTCCTTCTGTATGATAATTGCAGCAAGGTTAAAAATGACCTAATGATTGCATTAGCTTCCACACAACTTTCCTCTTTTCACTCCTCTCTGACCTCTATCCACAATGAGAGATTAGTGAAGGACAGGCAGAAAAGTAAAGAGAATGTCTGAATATAGGTTGTCATACCCAGCCCAGCTGTTGCTAATAATAATTTTCGGAGTGCAAGCACCGGATGAGCCATTTGTCACGAATTATTTATTTGATGAAATTAGCTCTCTTTTTCACTCCTTGCTAACTTCCTCAGTAAAATCATGGAGATATTCAAAGTTGTTTGTTGTTTGTATAGGCCCAGGTGCTTGTTTCTCTCCTAGAGCATGAGACTATGGATTAGTGGTAGACTGAGGTGCAAATGTTCAATAGAGGCTAATGATTTTGGATGCCTCTCCTTTTAGCTTTTTTGAACAGGCAGATCATGGCACTGATATTCAGCAAGTAAAGGCCCAAATCATTCTGAAAAAAATGCCCCTCAAGGGATACCTTGGTTGTTCATGCAAAATCACTAATTGCTTCTGAAAATCTATCCCAGTGTCTATTCATTATATGTCATTATTCACATTGGTGACATAGCAGATACTATAATTCCACGACAGAATGACTGAATCTCTGTGAAATGGAGACTTGATAGCCACCAATGAGTGACAAGTAAAGCTGTCTTCTTTATGTATGGAAAAAGGCATTCATACAGAAAACATTCCTCCCTTCCAACTCTGTAGTCTGAACTGGGATGTCTATCAAATAGACATTTTTGCTAAATGCCTCCCCAGCTTTTGTAACTTCTTTTGGTCTTGTTTGCCTTGAAATTTCTAAGTTTTGTGAGGCAGATGCTGGACTTTGGCCTCAGCTGGGAGACTCATAGACCTTACGTCACTATGTTCCCACTAGTTAGGCAGCTGTACTCCAAGGATTACATCCACCCTGTGACACCTAACTGTGCAGGGGTTTCTTCATTCTAATTTATATGGCTTCAAAACAAGGGGAAAAAAATTGCATTACTTAGTTTGTGTATGAGTTGTCTCTTCAGGGCTGATTGTGTTTGATGAGATCACAGGAATGGGGTTTGCAGTTGTGCCAACACCTCATGAAGTCCATCTCTGGACACTGGTGGAAAACTGGTTCTGGGACAATAAATGCACCAGGACTATGCTGCATTTCAATAAAAAAGCAGAATTGCTCAGGGACAACTGTGACTGGCC
Organism: Ifrita kowaldi; assembly: GCA_013398055.1. NCBI lineage: Eukaryota > Metazoa > Chordata > Aves > Passeriformes > Cinclosomatidae > Ifrita > Ifrita kowaldi. Next base: position 402,065 of record VZRS01014314.1, read on the forward strand.
CAGCTGGAGCTGACCACTGTGTTTGGTAGGGAACCAGCACAGACAGCAGACCATGGCTGTGTCCTCTGTGACTCCTTCCTGCACTGCAACACACAATGTCACTGGAATCACACGAGGGAGGAGCGTGTCCCAACTGAGGCCTATTTCAGTCCCTAGGTAATTTGTAGCCATAGCCATTTGTACTATTATTTACTCAGGTTATTGATCTTTTAAGACCGGTAGCTGTATCTGGCCATGATTGACACAAGTGTCTTCATAGGCAGACAAGATAATGTAATGAAAGCAATAATACCAGCAGACAGTGGTAAAATAATGTGGGGGAAGGCCAGAGGGAGGAAGTGATGATTTTAGTTCTTTGTCTTCCAATAATCGCTGCACAGCTTGACATCTGATTTCTTTTACCTAATCTCAGCATGCATCTCAAAAATGCTACTGGCCATCAGATTATCCCAGCAGATCATTAAATTTTCCTATCCTCCGGACTTAGGTATGCTGTGGAACTATCCAAGGATAATGAGCAGCCTGCTGTTGCACTCACCTGGTTGGGGTCGGTGTGTTTTATGAAAGCTTCCCACATATTCTCTTTAATGAATGAGTCCTTTCTATTTATAGGGGAATACTTGAAAAGAAAAAGAAATAAATGACCTTTAGGGTTTTTTTTATGTGACCTTTAGGTTTTTTGATGGGAAACATATTCTCCAGACAAATTCTTAGTTATCAACAGGAAACTGCAATATGTGATCCCAAAGCCATGTACAATTAAGTTTGCATATATGTAATGCTATTCTCCTTCCATGAATGCTGTACAGTCGGGGTCAGAGATAAAGCTTCCAGCTGCAATTACCCAAACAGCTGGATTGTTTGTATTCATGGGCTAAACTGCTATTGCTTCTACTGGCAAACTCAACATGGGTTATAGCAGTACTAATGCTGTTTACTGACTCCAGGAAAGAAAACAAGTTTATCTGATCACAGATAAACTCACCTCCTCAGATAAACATTTAAATAAAAAAGCTTTCTCCTTCAAAATGCAAAAATGCATCCCCTTACTTCCCTGGTGGCAATCAGCTTTTCCTGCTCTTCCTTATGTATTCATGTCCTTCCTTTGCTCTCCTATTCATATTCTCTCATCTAATTCCCACAAATGGTTCCTTCAGCTCAAATATCAAGGCTCCAGACTGGTAGAATAGACTCGAGGACACTGGGGCTAAGAAACTTAAATGCTCAATTTCAGCAGTTTGTGGCTTGTGTTGTAAAGCCCGTAAGGCTGTGATAGGACCAGCTACCGGTGTGATGCTGTTTGTCTTCCCCTCATGTGGGTCATGCAGTGCCCATGTCCTGGGCAGCATTAACAGGGGCACTCAGCTGCCGTTGGGGTGCAGAGAGTAAGGACCTGAATGCCCATATTGGACTTTCTCACCCAGAACTAGCACAGCCATTTCAGTACAGCCCCAGGTGACCTAGTGGTGATCGGCACTGCTTCTGAAATGATGATCACCGTGACTGCAGGTTCTGAACAGGTGCCAGACATTAGGGTATTTCTCCTCCTGCCACACGAACAAGAGGAGGTATTGGTGTGTTCTCCTTGTGTAACACACAGGGAGTGAACATCGAGTGACTGGCAAAAGGGTAAAAATGAAATTTATCAAAGAAGAGGCTGACGCGGAAAGATCTCAGGGCTTTCACTGTTAAGGTCAGTTTTGGTTTCATTGAGGAGAAGAAAAGTGAATGCAAGAGTTAGAAAGGAATTAGAAAGCTGGTGAGTTAGAAAGGACTAATAAGTATTGGTGTAATAAAGCCTCCACTCTTAGCCAAGGCTTTGAAACACCTTCAGTGGCAACCATCATTGTGATCTTGAAATAAGTTCAGATACACTAAAACTAAATAAACCACTGAGTTTTCCCAAAATCCAGGGCACTTAGATCTGTAATTGATGATGAGCCACAGTTTTTGTCTGAACAGCTTTAATAGTAATTAATAAATTTACTCTAATAAAAATCTTGCTGGCAAAAAGCCCTTAAACATGACATTATTTACATAATTTCCTGCAACAAACAGCTGCGTAGCCCTCCACTCCGGTCATAACTTCTCAGTTGTAGTGCTCCCACACCCAAACATTCACAAATCTTAAGGCACCTGCCTGGCATTTATGATACAAAGGAGATTATGGAAGAGGTGTGTCTCACAAGGGTGATTTGAAAACCCATATTGTAACTGGGGTCCAGATTCTGCAGTCAGATCCGTATTGGTGACCACTGGGATGCATTGCAGGATGGGGCTCATATTTACTGATAGCTTTTAATTAGTCTGCATAATTCATTTCCACATCTGTTTTCCTATAAACAAGCCACTAATTAGTTCTGTGAGTCAGTTAAAAAGTGTACCAATGTGCCAGAGAGTTTAAAGAGACACTGAAAATATTGGAAACACAGTCAATTTAATTTTAATTATTTTTTAAAAGGAAAGCATGAAACACCCCTCCCCATTTTTAATTTCTTTCTTTTGAACTCCTCCACTAATTTCAGAATACATAGCTGCAAGCTTGTGAGTGTGTCAAAGACTTGTGTCTCCAGAGGAAATCCACTCTGGCTTAAGATTTCTGATATATTCTACTGCTTAGCTTTACTGAAGTGGTAGCTCTGGAAGCACTGCTAGCACTTCTAAAGCTTGATCACTCACCTGAAAAAGTCAAGTTAATAACATAATTTTCTCCATACTCCAGCCTCACAGCCTAATGCAGCAAAGCAATATAGGCCTTAGTTCCTGGGCCAGAGTCTTGTATATGATTGGCATGGAGAAGATGAGATCTTTCGGACTAGGATCTGAAAACATGTATAGGAGACCCTCTCTCTCCCCATCCGCTGAGGGAAATGAGCACAGCTCACTACCTTCAAAAATGGGCCTGCTCAGACACAGTGGTGTCTGTGCCCTTGCACAAACCTCTCCTGGCTGATCAGTTTAATACCTCCATCAGGACCTGTGTAAAGGAAAGCAGACACCTCATGTAGAGGAGTTAGCCTTGGTCTGGCTAGCACCTCTAATTTCCAAAATCTCATTCTGCTCAGGCACAAGTGTAGAGCAACTGGGTCAGGTCTTTGCATGAGCAAAGATGAAACCTTAGTGTGTTCAGATGTATTGGAAGTCAAAAATTAAAGAGTTCTAGAGCTCATTAGTCTTTTAAGTTCCTCCTAAGTCTTAGTTTTGTCTGGCTAAATGCTTTATTGACTCTGACTGAAAGCCTTGGTGCTAGGCAGCTGTCCTTCCTGTTTAACCTTGTGTCACTTGTGTCACTTGTAACAACAGAAAGTGAAATAATTAGGTCAATTTTTAAATGTCGACTTTTGCTTTCCAAGCCGACTACCCCTTTAAAGATAAGATGTCCCTCTGACACCTCTCTGATATAGTTAGTGCCTAATAGCTAAGCACCCTCCTTTTTAAAATGAGGTTTGCAGCATGCCAGCAATTTAAACTTCCGCTCTCCGTTGACAAGTCAGGATGGCTTTTGTGAACAGTCTATTTCTTCTGAATATTCCTTGCCACTGTGAGGGATTATGGCTGAGCACCAGCGGCTTTCGAGCGCCAGCGGCTTCCCCCTCCCCATCCCCAAAGACTTGATCCAAACACACTCTCCTTGCAGATTACAGCGGAATCGCTAATGCAATTTTGGCCTGACTTTGATGCAGCACTCTATTGATGTGGGGTGACGCCGCAGCAAAGCAGCAAGGTTAGAGCTCAGCAGTGAGTAAGCCGGAGTCCCTGGGCGCAGGTGTGCCTTCCCCCGCCCGTGCGGCTGCGGGGCGGTGCGAGCCCGGCTCCCAGGGCTCCGGCCGCCGGCGCGCAGCCCGCCAGGGGAGGGCAGGATGCTTGTTCAGCTCAAGTTTCGTGTACACCCCTCGGGAAGATAATCCCGGCCCGTTCAACTGCTGAGCAGTCGCGTAATCAGTCAGTCAGTCAGGAAATCTGATTTTGGCAAGCATCACCCTCGCCAGCCGGGAGAGGGGCGCGGACCATGGGTGCGGGTCCGGGTCTGCTACCCGAGGTCCGCCTTCCTCTTCAGGCCGGGGGCGCTAACGAGAGCTCCCCGTGTCTCTTCTGGAACCCCTGGGGCCACCTCTGATCGCCTTTCGGGAGGGCCGGGCAGGGAGGCTCTGGACCAGCTTTGTCAGAAGAGCGGATAGAGCATCAGTCCCACCCGAGGCTCATCCCCCCTCCCTGGAAGCGAGGCTGAGCCTCGGCAGCGGGGTTGGGGCTCGTCGGGCTGTGTCGGCTCTGTACATGCCAGGACACCATGTATATTTTAGGTATGTGTATATAACATATGTATTCATAGGCAAACAAACATCTGAGCCGGGGGATCTTTAAAATGTTCCAGCCACAGTGGTACCCAAAGGAGAGGATAACGGTGTGGGGGGGGGGGGAAAAGGGAAGATTTTAATTTATTTTTTTTTCTCTAGGCATCTGATTTACTCCGTGACTCTGATGCTTATCAGCAACGCGTGAAGATTGCAGTAAGGATCCTCCCTGGAAGGCGAGGAGGAGCAACTTCCAGGGGGCTGGGAGGAGGTGGAGTGCAGCGCGGCTCTCGCCTATAAGGAGGTGCCCAGCGAGCGGCTGGTGCTTCCCACCCAGCCGCCGCTCGCAAGGTGAATCGCCGCGGCGGCAGTCGGGGCAGCGGGCTCGGCTCGGCTCGGCTCGGGCACTGCCGCCGGCGTCCGGAGCGGCTCCTCTAAGGGCTGCGAGGAGTCCCCCGGCCGGCCCCGGCTTCCCTTCACCCGGAGTGCTTGGATGCTGTATGGAGTAAATGAGCGGTGGCAGAGCGAGCGCACAGAGGCTGAGAGGCGCTCGGAGACCGGGACCAGGGGAGACAGGCGAGCGGCTGGCTTCCCCCTCCGGGGCTGAAGATGGATTCCCGAGCCCTCGGGGGCTTCACTCTGCTGCTCTTCACTTTATGGCATCTGGGATTAACTGCAACAAATTGTGAGTAGCGGGAGTGCAAGGAGTTGCTTCGGGTTGGGGCGGAGGCGGGAGGAGGAGATGGGGAAAAACTCCCGGAAAAAAGGGGTTATTGCGCCATGACCTCTGAGAAACTTAGCCCGGGTCCGCTTTGCTAATGGAGCTCAGAAATGCAAAGTTGGGGCCAGATGGAGGGACTGCTCTCCACCGTCCTGCCGGTGTGGACATGGGAGTGAACCGGAGCCGCTGGAGCCTGCGAGGAGCGGCTCGGGGGTTTTTCCGCACGGTTTGTTGTCCTTTCGCTGGCTGCATCTTTTTGCGGTCGGTGTGGCCGCTGTCGCCCTGCCTCGGATGCGGGCCACCGGCCGGGACAGGGCCGGGGTCGCGCCTCTGTCTGGCGGGGAGGGTCGGTCCTTCCCGCAAGGGCCGGGGGATGCCGCGATTTTGCGGGGGCAGCCTGGCTCCAGCCTGGCGGAGCAGCGCCAGTGGCACTGAGCGTCTTCTACTGGCCCGGCGATACCGTCGGTTCCCTGGGCGCTTCCCAGGGGCGCGGCTGGGTCCCGGGGCGTGGTGCTCGCCGTCCCTACTGCCCTAGCATATCCCAGCTGGGAAACCGCCATTCACTCTTTTTTCCCCGGGAGATCCGCTCGTAAGTTCGCCACGTATCTCTGCCAGCCCTGCGGGGTCGGTCCACGCAGGCAGGAGCATCCCCGGCTGCCGGGCTTTGCGGTGCTCCTGCGGGCGGGCAGCGGCGGCGGCTCTACGGGCGCGCTTGGGTGAGCCCGGTGCAGCCGGGTCCCGGCGGTGCTGGCNTGTCCGTCCGTCCGTCAGTCCGTCCGCCCCCTCCCTACCGCCCTGCCCGCCCCGGCCTCGCTCCTCTTTTTTCTCTTCTCCTATATATGTATTTCCCCCCCTCTATCTTCTTCAATTTCCAGTCAATTAAATCACGGTTAATATGTTTTAATAACGTTCGCGAATACTAAATGGCAGGCGATTTAAGGCTGAGGCTTGCCATTACGGATGCGGCCATAAAGTTAATTCCTAACACTTAAAAAGAAACTCCGCGTTAATGAGTTTTACTATTTCACGGGTGACAGTTTAATTTCACAGTGCCAATAAACATTTCCATTGAATAGGCGCTGCTTCCTAAATATTTAGGAGTCAATCTTAAAGCATGATGATCAATGGTTTTATTATACTGTACAGATTTTACTTATTCATTGAGCAATGAATTAGCATGGAATCAGCTGTAAGTGCTTTCCCAGGAGCTGAGTGAAGGAGCCTGTGAATCTGTAATAGCTGCAAGTTCCCTAGAAACCTCGTTAGATTCTCATGTGAAGATCTATGTGTGCTCGCACGGACCTCAATAATTGCACCCAGTATGAAAATTCATCACCTTCTTAAATAAATCATCTCCTTATGTTGGAGCTCAGGGAGGCTGTGCGCTCTTCCTCAGTTTTGGGCCAAGAAAGCTTATAAGCGGGCTAAAATATTGAAGCAGTATCCAGAAATATATTCAAGTAGCTGTATGAAAGTGCTGTTGCTTTGAAGGGTTATTGAGCTTCCAGGTACCCAGTAAACTTTCCAAAAGAAATAACCGAATTCCGCATATGAGAAGCTTCAGTGCAGGCGACTGTCAGAAGCTTCTGTTTGAAAGCCCAAGTGCAAATGGGAAAGGATTGGTTCTGCACCTTCCTCGATTTGAATACTTGGGCCAAAGGAGTTGCATTCTGATGGCGGTACTGGTATGTTCACAATGACTTCAACAGGTCTTCTGACAGATTTTCTGAACAAGAACAAAACTGGGGACAGTATTTACAGTTGAAAAGGACTGTGCTTGGCGGGGAGGAGAATGCAGCTCATTTAATTTTCTTTGTAATATCTGATATGTCTTTAATCTAACTTGTTTTTTTCCTTGCTTCTAAATTATAAAACTCTTAAAATAAATTATTATTTTCTCATTTATTTAATTTACTGCAAAATAAAAGTCCTGAGCAAGTAAAAATCTTCTCTGCCACTGAGATATTTGATTCTAATTCTCTCTTTGGTAATAGTTTTTAATTAAAGAAAGAATTGGTGAAGAAAATGCTTTGAAACACAGCTACAGGCTAGGGGTCAGTAGACATCATTGGAAAGATCAGAATTGCCAAATGCTAATAAAACATAAGAAATTCCTCCCACTTTGCGTTTTGCAGTATTTTATTAAATTAGGTAAATAGAGTGGCAATAGGATTTCTCCCCAGGATACTAATTACTAGAAAATGAATAAATAGCCATGTACGTAACACTGGAAATGTGTTGCATGTGATATCTGGGAGAACTGAAACTTCAACATTTATCAGATAGACAAGGAGACGCAAAGCCTTGCTTGCTATATAACAAATTAGTTGCCCTTTAGCAGCATATTCTGTGATCTGAAAACATTAGTAGCTTTGAGTCTAGACTTGTTGTTGAGCCTTCTTTTTTTATCCTCCTCTCTTTTTCAATTTAAAGTTGGAAGGAGGGAGCAGTAGTTAAAAAAATGAAAGGACGCATGAACTAATGTTTTTCTTAAGCACTTTGCTGTATCAGTTCAGGGCTAGTCTGCAGCTGCACAAAAGAATGGCAGGAGCCATTAGTGGTCCTCCACCCGGTTTAGTGTCGTGTATCTTAAAAGTGCCCCCTATTGCTATTTTACACCTTATGCCTCACTCCCCCGTACTTGTATCTTTCTTGGCTGACTTTTCACACATGGCCAGAAAGATGTAGCAGATTAAAACACCTCCTGGTCAAGTGGCACCTTCTGACTCCCGCTGCGAAAGTTATTCTCAAATTATTACGTTTGTCTTGCAGAACGCAGCTGCCTCGGCCACCCACAGCATCACTAACATTTATTATCCCTCTTCACCAGCACTTATTAGCTGATCAGGAGACTTTCAAACCTTTCACTTAAACCCAGTCATAAGTGTCAGTCAAAGCTGCAGAAATTCAGTGAGTAGTAGAATGAGATCTAGTACCAAAGTTCTTGCAGAAATATATGGCCAATATATGGTCCATTACTCTGCAATAGATTTCCATGTGGCTTTACAGGACACATCTGTCTCTAATAATTCTGTTCAGTTAAAAATAGGCAATGTGTGTCCGGTTTATTTATTTTGAAAAAAAATACTGAAGAAAACGTAATTTTTTTGACAAGGAAATTTTATATATATATAATTTATATATTTTAAGCAACCACTGTTCACTCTGCTTTTAGCCTTCCTTCCTCAGCAGTGATGATAATTACACAGGAGTCAGACAAGTGTAAGTGAAAACTTACAGGAGAAAAATCTGACTCTGGATATTTGAGGCCATCAAGATCAGGAGGATGTATTTGGGTTTTGTGTAAAAGCACAAATGAGACCTATGGACTCAACCATGGCAAAGGCAAGAGGTCCCTTAAACAGTGACCTTTCTATCTGTGTTGTCAGAAATGCTAAGTTTTGAAAAGCTCTGCTGAAATAGAGTATTGTAGGTTTGTGGCTCATGTGCTTGCAGGCTGAGTAAGGAGGATCAGACACACATCTCTGGCTTTTCCTCTGGCTCCAATACTTAAATGTTCTTAACAAAAGAATAATATTCGGTGCTTTCCTCCTCTTAGTTTCATACGGGGGAGGGGGAAAACACAAATGTTAGCTTTTTCATGCCTTCAGATGTATCACTGGAGAAATGATACGAAACAATGAGATTTCCTGAGGGAAAAGCTGTGAATGACCCACAGTTGATCGGTGCCTCCTTTGCACACCTGTCACTATCTAGCTTTCAATCCTTTTCACTCAATCAGCATTCATTGGCTGTGAATCAGTCTCAAGATGGTCTTTACATGGACTACAATGGTCTTTGGATTCTGCATCCACCAGGCAGATGGCATTACCAGCCACAGGAATCCATCCAGGGTTATTATCTCATCATCCAATACATTATCTGCTTGGACATTTTCCTTTTCTTTTTTTTTTCTTTCCTCTTAATGACATGCAAATGCAGCAGGTTTTTCCTTATAAATTAACAGCAGGAACAAATTTTTTTCAAATGTGCTTGGTACATTTGAACAAAGTGTAGACTTCAAGTGGAAAATATGGTGACTCTGGGTAGAACACCACACTTGTGAAGCTCCCCCTGCACATGGCATGTATTGGCTTCTGCCAGCACTCCAGTCCGTGTAGGACTGGTGAAGTTTTTTTTAAGCACTGTAATCATTCTTTTACCGATGGGAAACTGACAATGTGTATATAAACAAGAGATAAATGTACAATCAATGTGAGAATCTGAGTATCTAAAATAAAGCCTTAGAGGTCAAGTGAGTTGATCCCATATGGCATGGTTGTGTCCCATTCTCTGTTGTTGATTCATATTCATATTTGCTATATGTAGTAGTTTCTAAATCCATACACTATTCCTCATTTTCTCTTCCCCTCCTTCTCCTTTCTCTGCTGCTATTTGAAACAAGTGGAGTTTGGGTATCTGAATACTGAAATGAATAAGAATCTGAAGGCAGTGGGAGTGTGAGGTAGCATTTACTTATTTTTAGCCCCCAAAATGGATTTTCTATAGTTGTGACAGGTTTCAGCTCTATCGGCAAACTTAAATTACAGCCTTACCTACTCCATGCTCTCAAAGAGACACGAGAATGGGAGAAACAGAGGACTGAAGGTGTATCTGCCAGCTCACACGTGTCAGGCTCTCTGTCTGTGTAACTCCTTCCCCTTTGCCTGCCAGCTTCCAGAATCCTACCCAGTGCTCCAGGTAACCTGCTGTGCCTTTTTTTTTTTTT